>VZRU01018985.1:823309-864674 GCA_013398155.1 Pedionomus torquatus | reverse complement strand
GAGAGAGAGAGTAGACTCCTCTGTGGAGGAGAAATACAATCATGATGGGCCGGGTAAATATAAAGGGAGGTACTTCTTTCATTTGCAGATTGTTGCCACTTTTCAACCTAAAAGCAGTGTAGTTCACCTCTATCCAGCATAGAAAGTGTTACAGAAGAGAAGGCTCAGGGAAGTTTCCAAAATATCTCTGGTGGCTGGCAGGAGTCAGATCTCCAGCTCTCTGTTCGAGTCCCTCAGAGGTGAGCTTGCAATTGCAAAGAAGTTTGGTCAGTACAAACAAATTAAATCAAATCGGGGGACTGTTCAGTGGTTACACAGTCATTTCACTCTCTTATTTACACTGTAATATTGCATTACCCTCTAATTGTCACATATAGTTTTCACTCTCCAAATATGAAAGGCAAATATTGAATCCATTTAAAGTTGTTCCACTTACCAAGCTGACCGGCTGGGCAGGGAAAGCATTTTCAGCGTGTTCTTGCTGCCATCTACTGGTCCCACAGCGCTGAGCGATCCTTTCAGCCCTGCAACTTGCCTCTCTTTTCCAATCCGAGAAGGAAAGGGTCTATGAGAAACTGAGGGAAACGCAGCTGGACGGGAAAAGCCGAGATAATGTCACCAGTGGTACTGGGAGGTCGCCACAATATTCATTTTAAGCATAGGGAATAACGCATCTTTTCTTCACTGGAGCTGTGCTTGCTACTTGGAGCTAAGTATGTGCATGTAACTTTGCAGACTCCAGCTCTAAATGTAAGGTGATGTTACATAAGGAAGGCAGTTATTTTGCATTTTTGATTTTAAAAGATTCTAATAATATATTCCAATAGTATATTATTTGCAGAACAACTGTTTGTTTTGCAAGGAAAAAAAAATATTTCAGTTTCATTACCGTTATTATTTTTAAAGGCAACTATTGCCAACGTTTTCTCTACTCCATTTTCCTTCTTCAGTACCTGTCTGAATTTCATCCCCAGACTGTGGCAGGAGATGAGCTGTACTACATAAGTAAAAGCAGTCTGGCTTCAGCTGTATTTTGTCAACACTTTCTCTAGAAGTTAGTTTGTTTTCACAGCAGAAGCATTTTCCCTGAGGTATCATCTTATGTTATTGTCTGTTTATATCCAAATGACTGCTAATTTGAAATAATGACACCATCTAGTAATTTTATCCCATGAGAATCACAATACATACATAAAAAATCTTCTTAAAAGAACTTGTGGTTAGGAGAAATGGATAGAGTAATACTTACCATTTTCACCATTTCACCTGCCTGGGACAAATCCACTGAGGGATGAACTATCACTTGACTACTGAGCCTTGAGCTAAGTCTCCCAGATTGCTGCAATTCCTCCAGTAAAGGCTCCATACCACCCGTACTGCAGATACAGAGTGTATAGTTACTGTCTGTGTTCAGTGGGCATCAAGATTTGGGCCTTGTGGCTAGCAGATACCTCAGGCCAAGCATTTCTTTCCAGAACTCATCTGCAGTGCCCCACTCAGGGGATGCCGAATTGTCCTCTTAAAGATGCTGCCACCTCCACGGTCTCTTGGGATGTGAGAAACTTGGGTATTGATTCTTACTCCAAAGCAGGCAGGATATAACCTCAGTTATAGAAAACCTTTCTTCTTCTATGTGACAGAAGTCCAGTTTAAGGAAAGGACTCCTGACTATGAGTGTCAACTGGATGGACCACATTCCTCCAGAACAGTGACTTAGGTAAATCCTAATTCTTTTAATGCCTAAAGTTTTATCTTTTGGAGATAGGTTTCCAAGGTAAACTTTCTGAGTTGCCTAACCTTCTTTATTTGGAATTCCGCCTGACTAACTTAGCCATTCACTGCCTCCATGTCATAGCTTCTGGGGCACCTGCCCTTTGGCACCAGGAATCTCCATATAGCTGAGTTTAAGAACACAAGGTTTAAAACTCCACTTGGTAGAAGAACACCAAAAAAGCAAGAGATGCAATGCTGACAACTTAAGTTGCCATGCTTTATTCTGAAAAGCCAAAGTTAAACAGCGTGGTTTCCATGCAGGGAAACTGATACTCAGAGAGGAAACACTATGCCTACCATCAAGGAATAAAGCCCTAACCTACAGATTCTCATCTGGCCTCAACTTCACAATCTGATAGAACATAGAGGTCTTTTTAAGGATATGCAAATAATTATAGTATTTGTTTTGAAACTGTAGGTTTTTAAAGGCCTTTACAAATGTCATGAATTGTGCATGTCCTGGTGACCTCCTCCCACCCTCCTCTAGACACTCTGTCTATTTTGACAGACATCTTCAATGAGACCTGAGCAGAGTAGTCTTGTGTGAGACACCTGGGGTACTGAACAGAAGAACAAGGCCTTCACAAACTGATCTCTGTGTGTCACTGTCTTTAAGTGCTGTCTGCCCCATCCCTGGAAGTGCTTAAGGACAGGCTGGACAGGGATTTGAGCAACCTGCTCTAGTGGAAGGTGTCCCTGCCCATGGCAGGGGGGTTGGAACTTGATGATCTTTAAGGTCTGTTCCAGATCTAACTACTCTATGATTCCATGATTGTTTCTGATTAAGGATTATGATGCTAGTCATACCTGTAGGAAGCAGCTGTGACAGCTTTTGGCTCCTAAGTGACTAGCTAGCCACCTTGGGAAGTTATTGAATACCTACTTTCCCTTTACTGCTGTTAGTCTTCAGTTTGAATGTCCATAGAGATTCTGCCTCAGCATGTATGAACAACATCATTGTTGTTCATAATGTTCATTGTTTAACATCATTAAAGAGAACATTATATTAAAAACTATTTAGCAGGAAAACCTGAAAAATAGCAGGACATATTCGTTGTACCTTCTGCTTAGCCAGTGTGATAGCCACATGACAGCTGTGGTCCGTGATCACTTGTTTTTTAATCTGATAACCACTTTCACTTACACTTACACTTGCAAAATGCACTAATGCACTGCAATACGGTGCTGTAATGCAGCATATACTAGCTGAGAGCATTTAACCTGTGCGGTGCTCTAAAGTACCTGTGCCTCCTAGGTGGAACAGATGGCCATAGAAGATGTTACATGATATCTCTGGTTAAATGCCTCTCTGCACATGAGGAAGTTATTTTTGGGCAGCACAGCATATGATCATATGGGTCCTCTGTGACCCAAGTGTGCAGAAAACACAGCTGAGGCATGGTCTCGGCTTGAGTTGGGGTAGCTGAGAAAGGTTTGTGTCATTTTGCACATTCTGAATGATTCAGAAATCATGGCAGTGGGTTTTGTGCTGAGACATTTGGCTAGCTTTCCTTAAATAAGACATTATTTTGATTCAAGGGAACAGTCCAGGATCTTGTATAAGTGAAGACATCGTGAGGGATCCTGAAAAGCCCAGTGGAAAAAATTATGTTATTGTTGTTTTAAATAATGTTCAGCATATGACACTGTGGAACATAATGAGTAGCCGGAACATCTTGCTGCATCACTAATTCATAGTAATACAATTCTTTTTGCCGAGATGGTTTGCAGTACTTCTTGAACTAACATGTCAGTGGTACTTCAAAGTCAATCGCTGCCTACTGTTTAATGTAATTTGATTTAAAAATGGAGGGGTTATTCTGTGAAAATGTTAACATTTCAAAGGTTTCTTTCAGGACAACAAAAATTCAAAATTATGAAATTTTAGATGCTCAGGAATATCCACACAAGCTACCAAAATTTTCCATTTCAGCAAAGCTAGAACACTCCATGCTGGTGTGGATTTCTTTTGACTTAAAAATTTCAGTTTTACTACTCTATTAATTTAAACTATAAAACCAACAGGAAACACTTCAAGAACTCAGGAATTAAGTGTTCCAATACTCTTTGCAAAGAATGTTCTCACAATTTTCAGGAAATTACATGGAAATGGACAAATTAGAACATTTTTAACTAGCTCTGATCATCAGGTAATAAAGTGGCTAGAAGGATAGGAGACTGACTGCTCTGCAAAATAATCATTTACACTGGAACTGATTGCTTATTATTATGATTTATGTGATAAAATATGTGTAGGACTTATGAAACAAGGGAACTTGCATTTAATTTAAATAGCATTCAGAGCAGAACTATTGAGATATTGAGACCTTAAGAACACCTTACTCGTTATTTTATCTAAACTGAGATTCCCACAATCACACAGAACACAATGGGAAGAATACAATTTTTCATACTTTGTTTTGAGAAGAGGAAAACACCACCTTTTTTACAGTCTAAAAATGCTCTTTGGCCTTTAAAACTGCTGAGAGATTATATGAAGAGGAGAAGTGTTGCTGTGCAGCTTCACATATAAATTGCAAACCCCACTCCTGATACGGAACATCCATTTGGGAGTGACTCAGGCTTCCCATGTGGATCTGGCCAACTCAGTATTCACCTGAGAGTCCTGTTCAAGAGGTGAGGTGGTTAAACAGTACATCCTAAAGAACCACCTGTTTGAGAGTCAAGTTCCTAAATCTCTTCCAAAGTTGTGTGCCCCTGTGCTCAAGTGCTTGAAAACTTTTTCCTCCAAATTACATTCAGAGGATTTGAAACATTTTCCAGTCTGTTCACCTCAAGTAGATCTGGTGAACTACCTTCGTCTTTAATTTTTCCATGTTTGTGCTAATGGGAAACATAAAATGAAGTCTTGCTTTCATAGGGGACTAGAACATATCTGTGCTAAATTTGATGCTGCAGTCTCGATAGATGAATTCTGAATGAACGTCAGTCTTACCCCTGTGATATGCACGCTCATAAAATGTTCCACGGCCCATCTTCCCTTCAGATGTATTGAAGTGACATCTTCCCTGGCCTCCACTGGCTTCTGGTTGGACTAATTTGGTCTAAGCAATTTTAAGTGGTGTAGGAAATACTGCACATTTTAGAACTAAAGCTTTGACATGATACAAGTTAGACCTTGCTGAGCAACCTGGATAATCATGTGTTTTATGGCTTTCAGATGTCCTTGTTGCAGCATAAAGGTCCATAAATATTTAGAAGTTGATGGAAGTCTATGGTCCATTTATGCCTCTTTTATGTAGCATTGTTTGTCTTTTCTGAAGTTTGCTGTTTGGTATATGACAGCAGCATTGCAGTTTTCAAATAGGAATATTTTCCTTTTCACACAGTTTCTTATAATACGGGAGTATTGAGGTGATCAGGAGATTAATTCTATTTAACACTCATAAACTGGAAGATATCAACAAAAATTAGCTGAAGAAAAATAAAGAAATAATCTATGACAGTGTTGAGAATGATTCCCGGAATTTTAAATACTTGTTAAAGGCTTTGCTGTATTTCACTTCAATAAACATCATGCTCTAGTTACTACTTGAAACCATAGGGGCATTATCCTGTGCAGCACTTATCAATATTTTAACATGTGAAAGTCAAATGATGTTGAAACATTGAACTATATTTCCATCTGTGCAAGCTAAAATGGTACAAATGCATCCGTTGTAATGGAATACTACATCCCTAGTTACTTTCTTACAAGTGATACCTGATTCCTCTGTATTTTCTGTAGTTGTTTCCATTGCTCTGATGGTGCCCAAAGGAAGACTGTCTTTTAAAATTAAAGTTTGTAACATTTAAGGAGTTTTAACCCAAGCTGCTTAAAAACTGGAGGTAAAAAAAAAGCTTGCAACATGCTATTAAAATTGGTAAGTAATTTTCAGTTGCCCTTGCCTTGGTGCTAAATTGCTCTCTGTGTGTACATTTTGTGCAGAAATGGGTATTGGTACCAAAACAAAGACCCTGAGAGTGGCTAGAGCAGAAATGTACTGCTCCTGTAAGAGATTATTGGTCCTTGTACCCAGGGGAAAAATGGTAGGCATTGTCCATGTACTGCTTAGCAGACAATAACAGAAGAAGCTTGCATGTTCCTGCATATCATAGAATCATAGAATCATAGAATGGTTAGATGAAAGGGACCTTAAAGATCATCAGGTTCCAATCCCCCCGCCATGGGCAAGGACACATCTCATTAGAACAGCTTGCTCAAAGTCCTGCTCAGCCTGGCCTTAAACACTTCCAGGAATGAGGCATCCACAACTTCTCTGGGCAACCTGTTCCAGTGCCTCACCACCGTCAAGGTGGTGAGGAAATAGTGAAAGAAGGAGGCTACTGCCAAGGATTGAACCTTTCAGTGGGGTTTCTCTGAACCCCCTGGGAAGATTCAGTCCCAGCCATAAATCTCGGTACACTATGGCCCCAGAGCAACTTGCATTAGGCACAACTGGATGGCCATCAGATATTAGAACAATTATCTAGTTTTGCCCCATTGGATCATGAAGCCGAAGAAGGATCAGTGCGCTGCAAATGATTGTGACACTGGTGTGATGTTAACTGCATTGCTCAGTGTGTCTCTTGAGAGCATGTACCCGAGCAAGATGTTCTTTTTTTTTTTTTTGGCAACCAATCACAGATTAATACAATTGTTACCCTTTCTGTGAACTAGTCTCCTGTTGCTTATGTTATTGTAGACAGTGGGGACCTTCCTTCCAGCTGGTCTCTGCATTTCTTTTCTTGAACTTGCATCCTACTGGTTTGTTTTCTTGCATGTTCTGCTTGTTTCTTCTGACTTTCCTATCTGAGGCCCTGGCTGGCATTCTCATGTCAACCAAACATTTACTTCCTTATTTCTTGGACCTATCTGCAGCTTTATCTCTCCAGAGTCATATGTCATCATCATGGTCACACTTCTTGTGTGGTTTCCTTCCCAATGAACCCTGGACGGCTGCCTTTTTCTATTGCTGTATAAAAAGATTTGATGGCTTACAGATCTGCTTAACTGGGGGCTACTCTAAGCACTTCTCTCCAGCCTTTTAGGAGCTGCTCATTTATTTATCATGTTTCTCTGCATAGTTGTAGTCCTACAAGGCTGTAGCATCAAGTGAAGCAGACATTTGGTTCTCCTGCCCATCTTTTCTGTGCTAATTGGAAAGCAAATCTTTATATTGCAGCATTCCAGGACTATGCACTCTTCCCACCTGATCTGATGTCTTCCTCTGGGTATTTAGACAGATCAGTGAGTCAGAGAGTCAAGGGAAAGAGAAACAGACAGTTATTTGACCACATTCCTTTGTGTGGCTATTGCTATTTTCAGTTTCACCTGGGAAAGAGGCAGCTACATAGGCTGCAGGGGGCATGATGATGCTCTCTCCTTCATACAGGGACATATGGCAATCAGATCTGTGCTTTGCAGTGCTCTGCTGACCAGCAACATCACTACTCCAAAGCATCCAGTGAGAAAGTTTCCCTTGTTTTGTGAGTTTTGTGGCTTCTCACATTGGCCTTAAAGTGGTTTCACTGAACACAGCCAATCGTTGGTCACATTTTTGCCAGGGCTTTGCTGACTCTGCTTTATGTATTTTATTTCTCCTTGTGAGAATACCTACTCACAGTCTACCACTGTTATTGAGCAGAGTTTCTGGGGCTTGCCATCCACCTAGAATTGACCTAATCCATTAGTCTGTAAGGGTCTGCAAGTGCATCTAGCAGAAGGGGGGCAATCATTTGGTCAATGCTTTTCTTCTACAGTGTGTGCATCTAGAAGGTTCAGAGTAACTTCAGGTCTAGTAAAGTTATACAGCAGATACTGTCACCTGCTTCAGAAGACCACTACCGTGGGATAATCGGGACACTGTAATATGAGTCTTTCTGCAAGGCACTTTTCCTCTGACTGCTTATAGGCTGAACATTTTCCTTTCTTGCTTTCTATTGGATTGCAACATCTGCATTTTCCATTTGTCTGTCTGCCTGGCTTTGTATTTGTCTTTAACTAGAGTGCTTGGACAGTGCTGTTCTATGTCATTATTGTGATCCTTTCCCAAACAGTTCAGCTGCTCTCACTGTTTGGATTAATTGCTTCAGGCTTGTGTCTCTTTGTATTCTTTTCTATAAGCTACAATACAGAGTTCCAGGCAACAAACTCATGGTGGTGGGAAATGACAGCAGTGACTGGACATGAGATTACATCTCTGAGAACTCTGTAAAGACACATGTGGTTACCAGGATCTACCAGTGAAAATTGTTTTATTGTCAGCAGTTCAGCAAGCAACTCTGAAATGGAAACACTGGGTCTTTGTGAAAGGTTTTGATTTTTCAAAGTCTTGTACCAGAACATAAATCCTAAAAGACTAGATCAAGCAGTTAAGCTTCCAAAAAGCTCAACCAAAGTTAAGTGTGGAGATCACATGGCCTTCTAAAAAGAAAGCCTGGTCTAGGATTATGGCGTAGGTGATAAGCTCAACAGTAAAATCAATCTTTGATCAGCTTTTCATTGTAAATGGTAAATAAATGTTTTTAACCAAGATTGTAGCAGAGCTGTTGTACCTGGATATCCACTCCCGGGTGTCTGCAATGAAGTTAGACAAAGAGGGAAGTAATGCCAAATGAGGTGTGTGACACTGATGTCAAATGTTCCACGTTTGAGGCCCAGGTGACACTGGCTTCTGGCTGTTGTGTATCCCACGACTGATGTTGCCTGAGAGTTTACACATGGATGCCAGTTATCATGTCTGTTAAGTAAGTAAAGGCTGAAAGTACTTGATAGACGCAATATATCCCAATGGTCATGCAGCATTTTAGATGGGCTTTTGCACCTTTTCCTCCTAAAGAGATGATAAAAAGAAAAATCTTCACAAACTACTTTCATGCTATTGCGAAGTTTTTGATCTGGAAATTCAGCATTGTTAGAAGTGTGAGTGGGTTTTTTTTTAGTGTACTTTGTATGCTAGGTATGCTATCTTTGCCTGCTCAGGACATTTTTCTGCTTGATGTGAACCTCCATAGACTGACAAATGTCATGCTCTTTAATGTACTACAGGTGAAATAATTCTGCCCTGAGATAGCAGATGTGATTCAATGTAAATAAATGTAGGTGCATACGGAGAAAAAGCAGCTCACATAAGGTGACAGTCTAAACCTGCAGTGCACCTATGCCATGAATATTGTATGTTGTTTTGAGCTCCTCATCTCTCAAAAAATATAGCAAAGATGGAAAAGGTTCGGAGATGGGTGCCAAGGACCAAGTTAATTAAATAATGTTGTATGAGAAATAAAGGTGGAATATTAAAAGCAAAGAGAAGTAAATGTTCCCTACACAACATGCATGAAAACTGTAGGAACAGAAGCAGCAAGATTTTGTGAATGCCAAAAGCTAACCTTGATTAAGGGAGAGACTGGGAAAATTAACAAAAGAGAAGTGCATCCATCAAGACCCACTAAATACAAATTACTTTGTATCTGGAAGTCCTTGATCAGCAAACTGTGGGAATGTGGTTTTAGTAGTTTGCTGTCAGATTACCAGGCTGGGTGGATCTTTGCTCTGATTCACTATGGCCATTCTTAGCATTTATGTTAGAAGACTCCATATTTCTAAATAAAATGACAGCTGTTGGGTGGCTAGTCTTCCGTTCTAGTTTCCTGGCCAAAAGTACATTTGAGCCCCTTCCCTTTGAACCTGGCAGCTGGACCAAGCTCTTCCATTTGTGCCTGGAGTCATGAGCAGCAAAACACGATCTACAGCCCAGACTCTCCTCTAAAATATTTGGGTTTGTGCCAACAAGGAACAAAAACACATTTTCAAATTTTTAGTGCTGCTGCCTTCTCTAACATGCTTTCCCAAATTCAGATTTGGGAAAATTCAAATTCTTTGGGAAAGACCCAAAGCCTTATCTTCTTCATTTTCCTCTCTGCTTACAGGAACTGCTTTCAAAGAGGTAGGTGGCTGCTTTGGTTGACCATTCTGGAGGTATTAGGATGGGCTTTGGGACCCAGAATAAGGCAGAAGTTTATGGAATTTCTGTACAATTGAATGTCACGTCATTTGGCAAGATCATCCTGCACCTGGAAAGGTAGGCAATAAAATTGCAACCTGTCTTCTACCTACCATATGGTATCTAACCTCACTAGAGGCATGTGCTTGGCAAGCTATAACACTGCAAATTTGATTTAGGCACATATTCAATAGTAGTCATATGGTTTCCACACGCTCTGCTTTGGAGACAAGCCAGTGTGCACAAACAAGGGGATATATAATACCAGTAGTATGGAATTTTCTTCCTTTTTTCAGCTTTCACTAAAAATTAGGTGTCTTTGTTAGGGAACACAAACCATTCCTTCTGGCAAAATAACCCCTGAAACCCTGGCCTTCCATTTATCTTCCCTGCATGTATAAAACAAGTTATGAGGTCTAAAGGATCACAAAAAGGACAGGAAAATACATTCATACGCTATTGTCTTTATTCATGGTTTGTTCACTTCATTATTCACTTCATTATTTATTTCAATAAATGTTATCTGATGATCAGAGGTATGTAAGAATCTTAAAGCAATAGCAGCTGTCAGGAGCTGGTGTCTTTGAAAATAAGCCATGCTGAACATCCACGTTTGAGTTTTCTCTGCCTCAGTTTACCCACCTAAAAAGAGGAAAGCTGTATCTGCCAACTGACTTGGGTGGTGTACTGTGGGATTAAGTGGGTGACTGGAAAAATGCTTTGAAGTTCCTATCTGAAAAACAGTGAGTATTTGTGAGGTGTTAAACAATGCATGATAACATGCAAATTCACCTTATTCATTGCACTATGGAAAAGCAGAGCATAAACCTTTTGGGCAGAATCACAGTTTTAGCTTGGGATGGGTTAGAGATCTCTCTAAATGCATTAATACATTCAAACATAGCCAGACTGATGCATCTATTTACTCAAGAGACAAGCTGCCACAGTGTCATTGTCACTGGGATCTGGAAATCGAGGAGACTGCATCAAGGCTAGGGTCAAGACAGTGGTTATGGCTACTGTTAAACTATTCAACAGTTCAGCAGTTCTTCCTCTGCTGTCTGAAAGCAAATGATTACCTGAGATAGGAACCGCACCATTTAGGCAATGTCATATTTCATGTTATTTCATGTGTGTCTTTCTGCCAAGAGCTCCAAGAAGTACATACTTTTCTTCCTACCTTGAGTTTGGAAGTTTCATCCATTTAATTACTGCACTTGAATCTGGCAGTCTACAATGGATTGAAAAGAGAGCTGTTAGTAAGCTGGACAAGATTTGGCCATGAACAAACATTATGAAGAGTAATTGTGAGCTATTTGGACACAAGATAGTTCCTGGGTATTCATACACTAAAAATCTTAACTATATTTGGCATCTGTTGTTCTGGACACACTGGGAAATAACTGACCTCCCTGTCCAGCAGTGAGAAGCTTCAGAGGAGCTCAGCTGTGTGCAGGCATGTGGCTACCGAGTATTCAGGAGGAACAACTATCCTGGGGCCTGTGGGCTGCAAAAACAGTGCAATATCAACATAAGCACTCAGTGACTGAACACTGAACCCAATCCATTTGCTGGCACTGGAGCCCATCTCAATCACACCATGGTACTGAGGTTGGATAGAGATATCAACATGCAGGAAATCTTGTTCAAATAACGGGTTGGCATGGAGGCTGGTGTAAGGCCTCAAGGTACTGAGGGTTTGTCTGTCTGCTGGTGAGATTTCAGATGCAGTCTTGTCACTGCCTCGACTAAGTACTTGTTATGGCACCTCCTTTTTGCTGCATTGCTAAGGTGTAAGGAAGCACAAGGGTCACGAAGAAAAACTTACAGTTTTGGATTATGAAGGTTGTTAAATCACATTTGGGAACTGATGTGTAAGCTTGATTTACAAAGCAGACTGCTCACCTGTTTATCCTGGCATCATTCGATGTCATGTGTCCACACTTTTTATCACAGGTTGAGCCTTATCACATGATAAAAGATGAAAGGAAATCCTAAAGAGACTCAGAAATGTATGTTCTTTCATGTGTTAAGTTGGAAGGAGGGAACAGAAGAAGAAGGACAGATCCTTGCATTTAAGACAGGCTCCCTGTGTGAGAGCACTCAAGCTTGACACTATTCCCAGCATGGAAGTGAGGCTTCCACCAGCAAACCAGGTAGCTCTGAACATGTCACTACAGGGTACCAAGGCAGACGGTTGCTTTCAGACTGGACACTGTGTCCTGTTACGTTAACAGACCTATAAAAGGATCAAGGTGTACAGGTGCTGTGTAATCCCCAGGGCTCTTGAGGAGGACCAGGGAAGAATGATCTGGTTTTCTGACAGAAATTGGCTCCAGGGACTGATGGTGTCTTCCTTGGCTCACATGATAAGGAAGTTCTCCCCAAGAGCCAAGTCCATGCCTCTTTTAATACGCATTATATCGATTCTGGCCACTTTACCTAGCCTGCAGCTTCTGAGAGGTGGAGGTGAAACTCTTCCCGCAGCACTGAAGACTTTCACTCCTTGACACATTCATCTCTCAGGTTACATGCTGTCTAGAAGGTGATGATACAGGTTCTGTTGGTGAATGAGCATTGCTAAATACACTGTACAAATGCGTGCAGCTGGAACAAGGCATTTCAGCATCTCTCTCCCCTGGAGAGTCAAGCAGAACTCAGAGTTATGCATGTGTGTGTGAAAAACAAAGGCACATTGAGGCAGCATGAGATGAGAAAGGGATCTTCCACAGTTCTACTTGCCAACAAGAATGATACTGACATTTGGCATTTTTCCGACACCTTTCAGCTGAGTGTATTAGATAACCATGCAAACTCTCAGAAAGCGTTATGCTGAAAGACCAAGAAATTAGCTGGGCAGATGAAAGTCATGAAGACAACTCTTCTTAAGCATTCCTGGGACAGATGTGTGCAAACATTACAGCCTTGGGAGCTTTCTCTCAATGTATTTAATTAAGAACTTTCAAAATTTAAAGTATCCCTGCTAGTTTTTATTCACTAAGCAGAGATGATCAGTGCAAAATACATGCATGCACACACACATAGGTAAAACTGCAAAAGGTATGAATGCTGTTGAAGTACAAATCTCCATGATTTTTGCTTTTGAGAAGATCCTTTCATATATTGAGATTTCTTTACTTCAGATATAAATATGGGTACAGATTTTCTACTGGGAGAGAGTAGACAGCAGCAGGGAACTGGATTGGGGAAAATCCAGCTTGCCTTTGCTGATAGATCCCATTGCTGTACACCTCTCCTGGCTGTGCAACATAGAGGAAGCCATGTACAGAGGCACCTGGCTGTACAACTTCAGTGTTACAAAATGACTTCACTGTAATTTTTCATCTCCTGTGCTTGTGGATGGTGAGTACAAGCCAAAAATGACAGGCCTGGTAGTATGTAGTTCATCGCTGTGCAAGTAGGGCTGATGCGCAGGGCTGCCTCTCTGGGAGCAAAGAGATACAAGCTGGCATTCACCCCAAACGCCATGGGAGAACTTTCCACTGAAAGATATTTGTAGAGAAAATTTCCATTTCATTGTTGTCTTGTGCCAGTGTAGCTCCAACACAGGAAATATACTGAAGGGCACTGTTACCTTTGAAATTGCATTGGTTTATTCCTGAGAAAACAAATAGCATTATTTCATATATGAAAAGCTTTCATGTAAAAAAATGTAAAGCGCTTTTACCATCTTAAAGATCTGAAGTCACTTCTCACTCCCCCTGGCAAAGATTACTAATGCCAGTGAAGAAGATTGCAGCTAGCCATGGTGGGATGCGAGGAGGCTGCACAGGCATGCGGGGCAGACAATGTGTCCTGAAGGCACAGCTCACTCAGGTAGCCTCTTCTCCGTCTAAGTCAGTCACTTCACATCATACCTGTGCTGTCTTCTCTGCATTCAGAACTTTCTTGTCCATGGTGAGGACTGAAGAGTGATTTTTGAGGGTTGGTGCACCACTAGCACCAAAGTGGGCTATTTAGGGGCCAGAATCACACACAGAATGATATGGGGTTGGAAGGGACCTCTGGAGATCATCTAGTCCAACTCCCCCACCAAAACAGGTCCATCTAGAGCAGGTTGCACAGGAACTTGTCCAGGTGGGTTTTGAATGTTTCCAGACATGGACACTCCACCACCTCCCTGGGCAACCAGTTCCGGTGCTCTACCACCCTGAAAGTAAAGAAGTTCCTCTTCATGCTTAGATGGAATTTCTTATGTTCAGGTTTGTGCCCATTTCCTCTTGTCCTCTCACTTGGCACCAGTGAAAAAAGACTGGCCCCCTCCTCTTGACACCCGCCCTTTAAGTATTTATAGGTGTTTATCAGATCCCCCCTCAGTTTTCTCTTCTCCAGACTAAAAAGACCCGAGTCCCTCAGCCTTTCCTCATCAGAGAGTTGTTCTAGTCCCCTAAACATCTTCATAGCTCTTTGCTGTACCCTCTCTAGCAGTACCCTGTCCTTCTTGAACTGGGGAGCCCAGAACTGGACACAATACTCCAGATAAGACCTCATCAGGGCAGAGCAGAGGGGCAGGATAACCTCCCTTGACCTCCTGGTCACGCTATTCCTGGTGCATCCCAGGATACCATTGACCTTCTTGGCCACAAGAGCCCATTGCTGGCTCCTGGTCATCCTGTTGTCCACCAAGACTCCCAGGTCTTTTTCTTCAGAGCTGCCCTCCAGCAGGTCAGCCTCCAACCTGTACTGGTGCAGGGGGTTATTCCTCCCCAGGTACAGCACCCTACACCTGCTCTTGTTGAATTTCATCAGGTTCCTCTGCCCAACTCTTCAGCCTGTCCAGATCTCACTGTATGGCACAACAACCTTCTGGTGTGTTAGAAGACAGAGTGTAGATAGAAAACAGTGGTCTTGATCTAGTCCCCACAATCACTTCTTTTGCTCACAATAGCTTTCACCAATTCCTTCTTCAGTACTGTCATCACGGTGTTTAAAAGAGATTTAAATAGCCTTTCATAGGCCTTTCGTAGGCTTCCCATTCAACCCACCTTATTTACTATCTTTGTAACTAGGTCTTGAGAAACTACATTTCACTTCTCTGGTCTTTCTGCTCATTTACTACCATTCTTCCTCATAGCAAAAAATGTTCTTTATACCACTTTCTGGTACAACATTCTCCATGAAAGAATGCTTTTGCTGCCTCCTCCAGGATGATCCTTTGTGGGCAACATTATTCTTATGCTTACATTCTAAATTTCCTGCTCCATGTGCCACCATATTATTTTAGACTGATCTGGTGGCAATGTTGCTTGATACTTCTAAAACTCAGCTTCAGGTGTTACTGCTTTCTGATAAATCAAGTTCCAAGCACATTCATAAGCATATCCTAACTGTACCTCTGAACTGTGGGATTATTTTCTCCATTGCCTAACAATTCACATTTTTAAGGACCTTGCTCACTTTACTTTTTGGCACCAGCACTGCACAGGAGTGGCTATGAGGTGAAATCTATACCGATACAGAGGGGTTGCACAAAGGCAGCATCAGAAGCCCAAGTCCTCTGAGCTTTCAGAGGACCGCAATTTAATCTAGGTGAGTTAAAGGCTCTCAGCCCTAACATAAAATTTATTCCAATGATTAGGAAAACCCTATCACTTGGGCTATTTTGGCAAGTTAGGGACTTTCTAAAGCTAAATGGATCTCTTATCCCCTTATAGCTCCACTCTGTCTGTGAATCTGCTCTGACCAGCTGCTTGTACTTACTGCTATGCAGTCTGTCCTATTTATGCTTGCGTGCTCCGTTCTGTGTAGATTATTTCTCTCCTGTGTTAAAGAGTTTTTGGCTCTTGAGGTCTCATTAATATATAGGCTCCTGATACACACACACACAGAGAAAACCCCAACAAAGAATGCAAACCTAACTCTTCCTGTGACAAAACCCCAAATTAGTATGGAACCTGGTTTATTTTTATTGAAAAATGTAGTGGGATGTAATATAACAGATTAGGTGGTAACATGTGAGCCAAATGGCCTAATTAATAACTCACCATTCTAGGGGCTGTGTCAGCAGACATAGTTATTTTCTGTGGCATTTACTAAGGAATTTGTTGTTAGCATTCACAGAAACATCTTGAACAAAAAACACTTTAACTGAATTCTCACACATAACTTAAGGGCAAATACCAAAGAGAGACATCTAGTCTTAAGCAAAATCGATTTTCAGAGGAGTGTAAATGCAATCCTGAAAATTAGGTCGTTACCTTATGGACCACAGTATGAAATAGGGGCCTTTATTCACATGAGCTGTGGAGGAAAGAGTTGCTCACTCTGCTTTTCTCCACCCAAAGAGCTGTGGTCATGCCTAAATATTCTTCAGCATGGCAGGACTTCAGGGCATATTGTTTCTGTCTGGTTCTTGTTAACGTCGCTGTTTCTCCCTCTGTCTCTGCCCATGGAGAGCAGGCTGTGGCTGAGCACTATCCAGACAGGGTGAAAGAATAATCATTTGAGAATGTACAGGGTTCTTAATGAAGAAAGGCTTAATATGGAGTTAACAGGCTATTATTGGGGTATTCCACTCCTCTCCCGTTATATTTTAAGGATAAATGTTTATGGAATTCCATTTAGCCTCCTTTAATAACACAGCCAAACCCAAGAAGATCTGAGTATATCCCAGCACAAAGAATTCCTATTCCTTATAAGGAGGATGCAAAGGAATGAGGAGGGATAGAGTTTCTTCAGTTTTCTGGAGCTTAAAGATGCAGATTCAGTTTCTCATATGAAATTAAAAGCAATTAGGTGCATCAGCATTTTTGGAAATCTTTCTAAAGGTCCTATTCTCAAGACCACACAGATACTTAGTTCTACCTTAAGTCAACGGGAGTTGAGCACCAGTCTGAAGATCTAAACCTTAGGGGGATTTTCAAAAGTGCCCAAAGTACCAATTTCCCATTAATACCAAATATAGTCTGGCTGACTTCCACAGAACAGAATATAGTGTTTGCCATCTACTGCCATGAAACATGGGTGTCAATTAATTTGTCATAGGCAGAATATGTCTGCCTGCTCTCAGGCTTTTTTCTTCAACTAGTTATCAATGTGTTTAATTCAGTGCTCACAAGTTCTCCCCCTGAAGTTACCAAGAGAGCTTGCATCTGAGTGTGAAATTGTCATGGTTTCAGCCAAATTTACCAAAACCATATTGACAGATGGCCCTTCCTCCCCCCCTTTAAGAAAAAGAGAGGAGAGGAAGAAATTAAAGAGATTCAGGAGATTAGAAAAAAATAAACTACTTTAATGAAGTACTAATACTAAAAATAAAATAAGAAAAATAATTAAATAGATACAGTATACACAAATCCATATCAAGCTCCCAGGATGACAATCACGTCACCAGCAGGCTTCAGGAAAAGTCCCAAACTGGACTCGGTGATTGACAGGAGCTGNGGTGATTAACAGGAGCTGGATTCCAGATCTGGAGTCAGGAACGTTAGGATCAGGATCAAAGGCAGACAAACAGGCAGGGTCCTCCTTGGATGTCAGCCACCAAAGAAAGAGAGTTGATCCTTTGATCCCTCAGCTTTTATAAGGGGCGTGATGTGAATGGGATGGAATACCCCTGTTGGTCAGTTTTGCGTCACCTGTCCTGTCCATTCCTCCTTGCAGGTGGGACCCCTCAATGCTTTTCCATTTCCAACCCTCCAACGCGGCAAATAACAAAATTACCTGACCTTGGTTGTTATAGCAATAAGTATAAGCAAGGGTCCCTCTGCGTATCATCCCTTGGTATAATCAGGTCTTATCACTGTGAGACGAAACAGTTCTGAACAATGTGCTGTTAATTACAGAGTTTAGTTAGAAGAGGCCCAGCTAAGAAAGTGAAATTGTAAAACAGAAAATTGGTTCATTTTACCACAAACCAGAACAGTGTTCATGGAAATGGGAGGGACTTACCACAGGTTTCTCCAGGCATTACCATTCCATCGTCAAAAAACTGGTAGCAATGTCAGTCACGAGGTGATCCAGGATCTTGGGTTTTTTTAAGGACCCTAGAGGGTTATAGTCAGCAGTGAACTCAGAAAACCTACTTCTGACATGAATGCTAGCACGGAGAGATGAAAACTAGTTCAACAGCAGCCTTAAATAGAGGAACATGACTAAACAGGAATACATTCTTATTAGCAACCAGTTGTCTGTCCTACAGAAAGCAGAACATGCTAATATATGTAACTCCAAAGTCAGACTCCAAAATATTTAATGTTCGTGAGCAGAGGTGTTGACAGTTAAATTGAACTTCTGGCAGGCATTTCCAGCTTGTGAGTGAGCAAACAGCAACTCTTCAGCTTTCAAAACATTTACCAAAGATAATAATTACAAAGCCACATAGTTTCAGAATTACTTTCATTTGTCAGGACAGTCAACAGCAGTGAGGAGCAAAGCCAAGAGAAAAACCAAATGCTAGCAGGAAAATACCGACAAAACACTTGAGCAATTGTTGAGTCCTGTCGTATGACAGAAGAGCACAGGACCTGCCATCTAGTCCCAGCAAGCCCACGCTGAATCTGTTACAGTCACCAGACCTGGAGAGGAACAGGGCTGCACTGGGGTTGTACCAAGGAGTGTGGTACAGCCCTGGGGCAGGATTTCCAGTCTGGCAGTGTCTCTTTCCCCTTCATGCCTTTCCAAGTCTGAGTGGATATGGGTGGGACTGCATCATTGTCCTAGACAACAAAGTCAGAACATGTGCTTTATGATCCCAGGGAAAAGGGGATAAGGTATCTGACATACTGGGATGACTGGGATGACCACCCCTGTGGGAAGGGAAGTGTGTTTGGCTTAATGGGAGAAGTAAGTGTATTGCTCAGTGGGTTTGTTCCACCTCTTGCCTTGGCACCCAGCTTCAACCTCCTCCTGTTGCCTTCCCTCTCGCCTTGTTTCTTCTATTCTGCAGCAAAAGAGGCTCTTGGCAACCAGCTCTCCAGAGCCATAGTACTTAACTGGCCTCTTACCTGGTTCTCATTATAGACACTGAAGCATGCCGAATTTAATACAGGCTCAAGAAACCTTGCTCAGCAGGTACCTTTGCAAAAGTTGCACCTATAATACCAGATCTGGGCTATGCAAATTTGGGGTACTGGTTCGTTCATAACTGTTTTGCAAAGAGCTATCACTTATCATCTATATCAATTCCTGTGTAAAATAAACTTTGTAGTTAGATGGGGGAGGAGGTGGGTGAACTGATTTGAGTTAAATAATGCCTAGCAAGCTAAACTGGTTTGAGACACAATTTAGGATGACTGTTGAGCTTTGGGTTTTGGGGTTTTGCTTTTTAACTCAGCTGACCCAGAGCAGTGTTGGTGCTCTTCTGCTTTCTGTCTTGGAACAGAACCAGAAACAGCAAAATACATTGCAGAAGAGGTTGTTCACAGAGGAGGTCTAGGAGTACAGAAGCAGGAGAGAGAGAAATTTTATGAGTGAGTCTGTTCATATTCATTTTCTGTCCTGATTATGCAGATTAAGAATGTTTCAATAAGCCTGTATTATTTGCAGTGCAGAAAGAAGACAGCCAGGATGCAGACCCCCTTGAGCTCTGTCTATCCACACATAAACAACAGTGGCTACCCACAAGATGATACTCTTGGGACTAACTCACAGCTAGAGCAGCTGCCACCAACTACAGTAGCTGCTCAGTTGGGGAGGCTTCCGTAATGTTGACCATTATAACAGCAAAGGATATCATGCAGTTGTTGCCTAACATGCAGCTCAGAACAGAGAATGTAAAAATCTTCTAGTCTTGCAAGTCAAGCTACTCCAACATCAAACTCCCAACATCTAAACATCTAGTCCAATGGTGCCCATGTGGATGAGTTGCAAGCAGCGATTTCTGAGCATCAGCAAAGTGTAGCAGTTTGCATTGCCTGGCCACAATTTAGCAACATCAGCAGAAGGACGTTGGGGTGTTACCACAGTAGCTCCCTTTTCATACTTCAATAAATTAAGCCATCCAACCTCCATACCATTACTCCTTTCTAATACTTCTGGAAGTGAAAACTACAGATAAATTATACCAGTGTCATGCTAGAGTGAGGTAGAAACTCTTCTGGTAACTGCTGTGCTTTCAGAAAATAGTTTCAGCTTGCAGAGAATATCTGACTTCAGCGCAAGTATAAACAAAGTTGGAAATTTTGAACAGATGTTAAGAAACACAAGGCAATTACAGCTCCTTTAAAGCAGCCTTTTTGTGTTGAAAGCATTGTGACATTTACAGAATTATTTATTATGGAGTTCTGTGGGTGCAATGCAGTATGTGCTACTGCTGCTGTGTCTCCTATGAAATGACAAAGTACATGTGGGCAGATATGGTCAGGTCAACTCACCTAAGGTAGTTCCTAAATCTGAGACATTTTCTAAGATCTTGCCATTCAGGAGTCCTGTGTTTCTGAAGGTTTTCATAGATCTCTTTTTATCCACAGGAGACCAGAGTTATGAACAGTCAAACCTGCAATGACTCTAGGAAACAAGAAGAAAAAGAGGAAATTCCATTTGTACCCTGGTCATGGATTCCTGGACGTGTACGCAGGTACTTGAAGGTTTTGGGACTGGTCAAAGGTGATGTTGATGAGGCTGACAATTTTCTGGAAAAGCCAACATTTATTTGTGATGGGGACTTGTCCTTTCAGACAAGTCTGTCCTTTCAGATTCATTATATTTTTTGTGGCAGAAGAATAGGAAAAAATTGTCAACATCCTTGGCCCATATCAGCAAAAAGAGTATTTTTCTGTAGCCTGTCATTGACCAGAAGAGTTTGGACCAGTTCCAGAGAGACTGATTGAAAGCCTGGAGCAATTTTTGAAGTTTACTATATTTAACCATTACTTTAGTTTTACTTTGTGTAGATCTTCTCCAAATGGAGTGGGGCATATCTGCACAAAAATATTGGGATGCAGCCTCTGCACACGAAGAAAACTATGCTTGGCATAGCATGGAAAGATGTATATTAGATACTGTACTCAGTCACATCTTTCACATCTTTATGTCATCTCTTACTGTTCGCACAGTGACTGCTCCCCTTCCTTAACTAAACTCACCAAGCTCTTGCCTTTGGGCTGAATCCCGCTGCCTTCACTCACCCAGACAGTAATAACCCAGCACTGCAGGATCAGCCATCTCCCAGCCTCTCTCACTGAGATCCTCTGACTTTCCTGTACTAGGAAACACCAGGGTTTAGGGCAGGTGAGTGACCATTCAGGCAACTTCCACACAGGCAGAGTCCAGGGAACCGAGTCCCCCTTTGTACATGTTCTGGTAGGACTGATATCAGATGTGCTCCACAGGGCACATTTGAGCTGCATCCGTGCTTCCTTTCATGGGTTTGTTGTCTGTTGTCTGACTGATGCGCCTAGTATCAAGGCAGCTTTGGAAATGCCCTTAGCACACAGTGGGGATCCACCCTCTGGGCTTGGAGATCCTTCTCTTCTAATTATTTCTAGAGAATTACACAGATGAAGTGTGCAGACATGATTAGACCTACCATGGATTTAAGGGGCACTTATGTGTTGCATGGTACAGAGTAAACTTCAGGTGTGGGAAGCTACATTCTGCTCAAAATACGTGCTTCAAGAAAGGAATCTTTCTTTGTAGGGTTCTAAAAATACCCCCTATCACTAGAATCTAGTTGTGTATACCCTCTGCATATGGGATACAGAATGCTCAGGACTAGGGTTGCCAAGGCCATACAGTGACCACCATTATATATGACCTATGAATTCTATTTGTTGTCTCAAGTCACTGTAACAATGCATTAAAACTGTTTTGCTCCTGCCTGTTTTTGCCTTTCTCCCTTAATTTTCACACCATCCTGGTGTCTCCATATGTGAAGACTAGAATGGTTTTTCTTTTTAACTTCCTATCATGATGACATCGGGATTGGGACTCCACAGGCTTGTACTGAAATAATAGATGCCATTTGCATTTCACATTCTAACAGCTTCATAACGAGATCTCTGTAGACTTGTGCTGAAATTGTTTTCCCACTGAAGTCTTACAACACAGCAGCAATATAATGACATTTTAATGGGATCCCTATAGACTTGCCATGAAATTGTCAGGAGAAAATAGTGGTGATGTTAATTGAATTGGGAGCTAACATTGTTAAAATCAAATATGAAAAATAATTGCTCTGTGAGAAGAAACGCACAAATTTAGGTGCTGATCCTGCAAAGATATTTGTATGTGAGCAATTTTGCTCATTGAAGCAATCCCCTTGAAATCTACTTCTCTGGGGAACCAAGTTAGGACTGAGAAGAAACCAATCTGTTTTATCTTCTGTCCTCATATACAAATGGCTAACTCAAACACAACAACAAAGGATTGTACTTCAACTATGACATTTCCTATGCACGTCTGTACAGATGCTAAGCAGAAATTACCTGAAAAGCTTGGCACATGACATCGTACATCCTCTAACTGTACATAAATATAGTAACAGTTGCTTAGCTGGTAAAGCCCTTGGGTAAAAACATATTCATAATGAAGTTGCTGGGAATTGTGTCACTGAGTGTACCAGACCTAGTATGTCATCGCCAGTATCACCTTCCTATGGATCCCAAAAACTCAAACACACACCTGCTTTGCAGGCTAAACCTACAGAAAGGAAGTTGCTCTTTTTAATCCTTGTGTTTTCTGACACATAAGAATGTGTTTGGGTGAAGATTTCTCTTTTGTTTCTGGTGAGATGAGAGAAAATTGCTTTAAAAATGAACCTTGCAGTTCTCATGTCATCATGTAAGTGTCACATTTTGGATTTCAGTTATTTCAGATTTCAAGAGACTGCTGGAGTGGGCAATGCCACCTGACTCTGGAAAATAGGGTGTATGTTTTGACCTTATCTCTTGCCTATAGCATTGCGTGTAAGAATTACACTAACATCTACTGACAGGATTTTAGTTGGTCAGAAAACAGGCAGAGCACAGCCAAAAATAATCCCACCTGATCAGAAGGACCTAAAACTGTTACATTGAACATACTGAGTTCTGACAAGAAATAAAGTGAGTTTTACTGGGAATATTTCTGAGAGCACTTCCTCATAAGTAGTGCTGCATGTCAGGAGGAGGCAAGAAGATCGATACAGAAAACAAACCATTAGCAATGATAAATTATTCCCTTTCCCTCAAGAGAATCCTGTAGTCATTGATCTGTCATGGAATCCATGCAGACCTACTCCTCAGATGAATAAAAGGCTGAACAATAGCGTCCTGATAGCTGGCCGGATAACTCAGGAGATTAGTGCAGGGCTGCTGGGTGAGCTCTGGGCCAAGGGTTCAACCTGACTTCATGGAAATCAGGTCAGAAACTTTCACCATCAACTTCAGCAAAAGTGACAGACATTTTTAAGTCAGGTAAAACCAAACCCAGGAACGGTCTTATCAGGAAAGGAACACAGAGAGAACAAATCAGAAAACATTATTAAGTCTGGGTCTGAATTCACGATTCATCTGCATCTCAAATATTTCATGCATTTCTGGCATTTCTTCATACCAAAAAAGGATGTATTTTATCTAAGAAAGGTATAAAGGCTGACGAGAGGTAGAAATGTTTTCTGTTTAAGGAGAAATTGAAGAGATCCTTTCTTTTCATTAGGTACTGTAAAAGAACACAGTGCACAAAGAAGGTGAAAAATGTACATATAGTCATTATTTCTAACATCAGAGGGACACAGAGACATCCAATGAAAATAATTGCCAAAACTGAGTGAAGGAAGTCCTTTTTTCACACAAAACGTCTCTACATTGTGGAACTTATTGCTGCAGGACACAGCAGATGGCAAAACCACAAAAGAAGTCTGAAAGATATTATATGTTTTCATGGAGGATAGGTATGCTGGCAGGTTTTACAAATGATGCTCTGGATGCAACAATGAGCTCACATTGTACAGGTATTCAGAGGTAAGTAGATGTACAAGGGAGAAGAGCAGTATGTGCCTGCCCTAACTCCCACAGTCTTAAGCATTCATTGGAGTTGACTGTCAAAGGATTTAACTAGGCACGCTTGGCTGTGGTGGGACTGAGTGCAGCTGATCTCAAGTCTTATGGAGTGTTGTGTGGAGTAAGTAAGCGGTCTCTCAGAACTGGGCAAGTTGTCTCCTTGTCAAAGCACCACTCCAGCCAACACCTCTGCTCCTGTCAATTCTATCTGAATAGTGTGGATTTTAGAAAGCAGAAAACCTGACTGACATCAGGTTCCCACATATGGAGTCTTTAGATGGTTTTGGAGTTCCCTGGTGTGGCAGGGACGTGCTCCCCATGACCAAAGAGAGAGTTTCAAGCAGAAGGTTTATCAGCCAATTACACTTTCCCACTTACTATGTTCCTCACAGACTAGACATCCAAGTGCACAGTGCCAGGATTCTGAATTATCATTTTAATTTTTAGAAAACAGATAATATTATTTAGAAAAACTGTTTGCCTTTTGGCTTTTCTTTACAGCTAGGACCAAAACTAGACAGTGAAGCCAACCGTGGCTCCCTCCAAACTGCTCCTGAAACGCCTAAAGATGAGTACATCCGACTCACTCAGCTGTGCTGGAACTTCTGGCCAAAGACGTCTATTTATGATAGGGTGTGATCATCAAGTTGCTTATTTCAGTGGCTTCGCTGCTGCAGTGCAGATATCCTGGGTGGTCCTTGAGGCCATCATGACTGCTCTGTACCTGGGGCTGCAGATAGTATTAAGAAATAAGGCATACACATGGCTGGCTTGGTGGACTGTGACCAGTCGGTCCAAAGTTGTGGGGGAACCACCGAGAAAGCAGTAATCCTTAAGGGGCCAGAGCCCATTCTCATGTATTCAGAGAGAGACCCATAATTATTTCAGCTGAAACCAGATCAGGCACCAGAGCTGGACAAGGGACAAAACATTAAGTTGTTTCATTTCATTCTGACCTCTTTTTATGGCAATAACTGCTAAAAGGAAAACAAATGTTCGTAGGGATCTGCTTTGTTCTGCCTTTACATGTGGAGCACACAAGGGGCCTTTTCATGCAGAAAAATGCATAAATCACTCCCCTAGTTTTACTTATGGGAATTCAGCATTTTCATATTAGAGAAATACAGCCAGTAACGAGATGCACAGACATCCGACAAAGAAGAGTAAGGATTTCAGAAAAAAATTATAGGAGAGACGATTTAGGTATTAGCCAAAATGAAGCAGGAACCTCACAAGGAAATGTGCTTACAGGAATTATGCAGAGAAAACATTTCACATATAGAGGGCCAGATTCTCAGCAGCTATAAGAAGGTTTAGCTTTACTCACTCACTTTCAGGGAGGTATACTGCAAGAAGTCAGTTCTGTGATCATCTTGGGATCATTAAATTAGTGGCTGCCTCTTTGACCCTGTTCCTCCTTTTTTGTGCCACTTTTACTGGTCATGGAAATATACTCAACAGAAAACTAATTTTTTACTATTTTTTACAAGGTCAGTTTCAGTTGGATCAATGAACCATCAGACACACTGGGTGATGCAAAAACACTAATACTGATGCAGGCAGGTAGGTGGAACACCTGGAAAGAGTGAGAGAGAAGGTGGAAGCTAAGCCAGTAATATAAAGCCTTCCGATATTCATCAGCTGGAGATACAGCACTATGGATATAGTAGTTTGAGCAAGAAAACAGCCACAGTAAAAGATCAAACCAAATGATCTTAAGGTGCAATCGAAGTAGCACACTAATGTTACATAATTTCTGTATCATCCCAATTAAGAGAACGAGATGTTTGCTTCTGGTAAGACATGAACTGTATTAGACATTGCAGGACTGCAGTGAATGACAGCAGAGAAAATCTTAGTGTATATGATTTTTATTTCAAGTATTTTGAAAGCAGCTTTCTTATAGTTGATCAAAACATAAAATATTTTAATAGAAGTAAGGTGCTTATTTTCAAGTGGGATTAGACATTTCTTCAGAACCAGTTAGTAAAATACTGTTATGTTAGAAAGCAAAATGTTTGTAATAAGTTTTCAATAACAGTTTTGTTTAAAAAGATTATAGAATGTGATTATATAGTGAGAAAGTATATATATAGGGAAGCTGTAGAAAAAATGGCTTTAAAACCAACTCATGTTTCATTAAACAGTAAATGCTCAATGCACCCACTAAGGCTGTTTCACAACACTCTCTTGTCTGCATTCTGTAACTTTTAAATAGTTCTGGTAATTATATTAGGAAGGAATTTTAGTTTTGTTTCACATTTGTTGCTCATCTGAATGGTTCCGTCCAGAACTATGATAAGGTTGCTTAAAAAGCACTGTGCAACCATGATATCTTAAGATGATTTATAAATAAGCATGTTACAAAATAATCTTAGGTCTTTTGTTCATAGGATGTTATTTTCCCATACTAAGGCTCATGCAGCACATAGAGTATAAAAATAAGAAAAACATTTTCAGAAAAGGATGGCAGTTTCATCATATGGGGTAAAGTGCTTGTAAGAGTCAATTTTTGATGTGGACATTTTGGTCACAAAAATTGCTTGGGAAAACTCTTCAGGGGCGTTTATGTATGCCCTTGCTCTAAAGGGCTAAGCATCTAGGTCCTGCCTGCTCTACACCTTCTTACTAGTTGATGGTAAGTCTGAGTTGCAATACGTTATGTGCTCACAGTTAAGGCTCATGGAATAACTGCATCAGACAATCATGGTTTGCCTCTGCCAAAGACCTGAAGTGGTACTTTGATGATTTGGCTTAGGCAGGCTGCAACCCTTATTTCCTCAAGTGGAAGAATCTACTCACTGCATCTATTCTGTAAACATTTTGACTGGTCCTTCAGTGCTCTAGCTCTCCCCGATGCAGTAAAACATTCCAGATGAAAATTTTTGTGTAAATAGTGTGTACAGATATCCTCTGGGCAAGAGTGCAAAAGGAGCTCTCCAGATTTCCCCAGAAGGCTCTGATACAAATGCGGCAAGGGAGTAGAGCAGTGTAGACTCATCTCCTGTTAGCTTGTTTCATTGTGTTGTGAAAAAGGCCAGTGTATGAAAATTTAGACGACATCCTTGCCCATGTCACTGAGCCTTTAAATCATCTGCTTCGCTACAGGGCTTGTACATGCTCTACACATCAGCTGTGTAGTCCCACAAACATCCTGAAATCTGTTATTATTCTTGAGACCTAAATTCATATCCATATAGTTGCTGTATGGACTCAGCTGTCTTCAAATTATTTCCATCCCCTAGACAGGTATCAGAGGTAGGTGCCCAGCACTGTCCAGTGCCCACCACTTCATACTTCCAAAAGGCCTTAGAGGTGACCAGACCAACCTCCCTTGAGTGTGCAGAGCCAAACCATGATGCAAATTAGGCCATGCTTTATTGTTCTGTTGGTGAAAAATGGGCTATTACTTTCAAAAGAAATGATTTAAGTTCCACATGAGGATAGCTAGTTGCTCATAAACGCTACCTACTCCTGACAATAAACACTGTAGGTGGGATATTTATCTGATCAGAAACCCTGTCCGAACACTACTCGGAAGACACTGTAAATGTACTCAGGGTGGCTGTTGTGTGAGGAGAGGAAGAGGCCTTAATTTTGTTGAAAACAGATCATATGTGACTGCAGTGAATTGACTAGAAAATCTTTTAGCCTCAGTGAGTCCTACAATAGAACAAACTTGTTCCACATGCACAGAGGAGGAGAGGAGAGCATTGCCATATAAAGGATGACTTGCATTCATATTCAATCACTATTTCAATCTGGATGTGGCATCCCACCTCATATTGGCAGTCCTAAAGATTTAGGATAAGTTTACCATCAAATAATACACCAAAGCTTTAATGCAAACCTGTATTTGATTCAAAATACTCATGCTGTGGTAGTTTAAACATGCATCCTTCTTTGTATGGACTTGATCAAAACTGGCAGGCATAATACAAAGAGCAGTGTCAATTAAACTCTATGGGTAGAGGGGAATGTACGCAACATAAATGAGAAGTAGCAGTATGTCAGAAATTCTTGCCATCTATTGTTTAGAGGTGGTTGATCTGTAGTTCAGATGGACACTTCATCCATGAAGTGATCCTATTATCAGATTCACACAGGAACTACACCATCTTCAGGCATCATGTGTCTGCTCTCCCTCAGGATAAAGCTCTCTGGGAAAGCATGGTCCAAATAACGGTGGATGTCACCTGTCGAAGCTACATCTTGCTACTTGCAGCCTTCTCAATTTCTAGGAAAGGAAAATCACTGCAGGTCCCACAAGCAGATATCTCAGTGAGGCAAATGTGATTTTAATGCAATCTCCCAGAATGTTTACTCATTGTATCTGTAGCTCAGGATGTAGCTTAGGCTTTTTCTTTCAGTTAGCTGGTGGGACGGAAGAAAGTTGTTATCTGGACAATAAGACACATTCACACGTGCTTTCAAATCATCTTTGAGGATATAAGTAAGGAGCCCATTGGGTTTGGAGCCAAGTACACAGTGCCACAGTTGTAGTAGAGGTAAATCACTCTTCTCCAACAAATGTTGGGGGAGCTCTGACTCTCTAGGGGCACTTGCTCAGGCTTCCAATGCAATAAAAAATATCACCCGTGCATTTCTAGAACAAGGGTGTAAGTGCTGCTGGCTTTAATACAAAGAAAATCTCTCTGCACAAATATATGTATTTGTATGTTTATATATGTATATATTTATATATATATAAATACACATTGTTTTCCTACTAGGAAAACAAGTAACTGCTTTAACAAACTGAAATCATAATCACTCTTGCATGCATATGTGCACACGCACAAAGAGATGGAGACAAGTGGATGTCTAAGTAGAAATGTACATGTTCTGGCTGCTTTTGGCTTTGCTTTTCTCTCCAAGCCTCCCAGGCAAATGGCAGCAAGACTCTAACTCTTTCCAAGTGAGCCTCCTGAGG
The DNA here is from genome assembly GCA_013398155.1 of Pedionomus torquatus. NCBI lineage: Eukaryota > Metazoa > Chordata > Aves > Charadriiformes > Pedionomidae > Pedionomus > Pedionomus torquatus. The sequence continues at coordinate 836,025 of VZRU01018985.1, read as the reverse complement.
CTTGTTTGCCCGAGTTCAGGCTTCTCACAGGGAGCACAATGAGCTGAGCTACCTTAAAATCTGCCCTATATCCTTTATGGTGTCCGTGTTGGATATGTGAACAAGATTATGTTACCTTCTTTAGGTAAGCTTAAGAGCTATGTCATGTATTTAAGGGATATCAATAGTGCATGTGAAGTGTGCGCTCTCCGGAAAGCAAAAGGATTGCATTGTGACATGAAAAGTGATAGGAAGCACCAGCCTCAGGTTTCCTCAGCCCCAGTGAGCAGTTTAACAAGGCTTCATGATGCATGTCACCTCTCCTGCCATGCCCGTAGGACACGCTGCGTGTCTTTATTCCTTGTGCATACTATACTGCCTCATCTGTAATTATAAATATATGTTTAGTGCCACTTCAAAGCCTCCCCTTGACAGGGGTGTTCCCTTCTCAGGGATTTTGAATCTCTGACATTCCTTCTTCAGAAACTCCGGAGGAGGGTGTGATAGCCTCCTGCTGACAGTTACCTTTGTTCAAAGGGACTGACAGAGAAAACGGAGAGGGAAAATTGACTTTTTTGTTACCCATTGGTTATGCATTGACTTCTATAAAGGGAGGCTATTTTCTGTGCTTGGCTGGGGATTTTTTTATTTTTTTTTTTTTACCTGGAAGGTATTTAATGATGGGTAGAGGGAGCAGATTTGTAAGACATGAAAAGGTTAGCAGTAGTTTAGACTTTCCACCAGGTAAGCCTGCTGAACAAAAAAACCCTCCTCCTGGCTGTGCTTATTCATTGCATATATTTTATAGTGTCCAGCCATGGGAGCTGGAACTTGGCTAAACCAGTTATTCCTTTTGTGGCATTTTCCTGTGAACTGGCCATTTTTTCAGAGGTATGCATCTGTCAGCTTATTATATTATTATATTACAGTACCATCTAGAGGTCCCAAATGGGATCAGGGTTCTGCATATTAGGTGTAGTGCACTATTGGCTTTTGCGAGATAAAGTGTGCAACCTGAGCAGATAAGAGTTATTGTCCCTCTTCTATAAATTTTGTATACAGTAAGGTACATACAGTCAGAGGAATACAAGCCTGCCAATTCTGTTATTTCTGATAGGACTATATACTGCTTTTAAAGACAGCCCACTGCCGTACATGGATTCCACCAGGAATCTACTGGATTTCTGGCTGTCCAACAGCCATCAGTACATCTCAAACACATCCAGTTACTTCCTTTGGACTGGCCAAGAGGTATGGAAACAAGAGACTGAGCTAGGACATGAACAAGGTCTGCTGAGTGTTAATTACAAGGCTCTCCTACCACCTTACTCTTCATTGGTCATTGCCACTTGAAAATGAGAAAAACACTGTCTGGTAAACTTTTGTCTTCTTTGTAAGTGGCTCATATTTCTGAAAGACTTTTCATTATGTAGAATTTATGAAGATATTTCTGAGGTGAGTTTCTAGACCTTTAGCCCTTGACCCAAAGAAAGTGCTTTCATAGACTTCATATGAAAATCCCACAGTGTAATGTCACTGAAGACAGCAATACTGCAAAGCTGAATTCATGGCAAATTTGGGCCGTGATTTAGAATTACTTTCAGGAGCTAGAATCCACAAGCAATTTGAAATATTTTTACTCAGACAGGTGGAGCATTATTCTCCAAGAAGGTGGCAAGGCAGTAGTTGATCCTAATGGAGGTAAACTAATATAATGACTTTGTACAAATGACCAGACCCAAATTGCCTAATTTAGGTACAGCAGCACTGAATTACAAGCCACTTTAGCTCCAGGAAGATGAACCAGTGCATCTAAGTGAGTCAGACGAAACATACAGTTAATAGAGGGAGGGAGGATCCTCTGTATGGCGATCCAGAAAGCTGGTGTGTTGGGTGGGAAATGTGAAGACCCAAACTGTGAAACATGCTAGATGTATGGGGTAGAATGTCTGAAAACTCTTCTTGCTTCAGTACATCACAGGCTTTCATTCACCTGGGAATTAGAAGTCTCTCCTGAGATTATGGGTGAAGAGGGATGTCAGCAACAAAAAAAGGGTAGAGAAAATGCTAGATCTTGATGTTAGGGCATGTGCATAGAAAGTGAAACATCCCTAGGACATTACCAAGTTGAAGAGATGTGACTCTACCTCCAGTCTATCTGGCATTCATACCCATGCCATGTTCCTTGTTCCTGCTGAAGCTGTCTTGCTGCATGGTTGGGAACACAAAGTCACAAGGCTGGGAAGGATGGAAGAGCGAGGGCAGTCCTGCACTAAAGGCAGACACTCAGCTGGGAGGTCAGAGCACTTGCATGCCCTTCGCTCCTGCCTGTCCCTTTCTTTCTTGCCCTTTTTCTGCTCCGTTAGCATACACAGAGCCTGACAGAGTGCTTTGATGCATAGCACAGAGGTGCCCTGAGGGTCTACCACTGCTGAAAAGCAGGCGACCTGGGCTTTCTTCTGGGACATAAATACATCCCTGAGCTAGGTTGTCAGGGTCTAGTTCAAAGAATCTAGACTGGCATTTTTTAAAGTAGTCAGAGTAACAGAAGTATTTTTACTGCAGTAGGGTTTAGCTGTCCTGTGCCTCAGGTTTTCTGAACTCCCTCTCAGCTCCATGTGACTGTCCACAGTTGTCACCTGATACCTTCATCTTGGATTTAGATTGGCATTGGGTTACAAAGCTCAACCCATTTCCTAGTCAAATGTTTCACTAAATTAGTGTGCATGAGGTAATACAGGCATCAGCTCTAAAAAGACTCATCCTTCCAGCTTTAGTGAAGATACAGAGCTGTTGGCCACATGATGGAAGGAAAAACATTGAGTACTGAAAGGGAGACAGCAAATATTTGCTTCAGTCTGTACCTCTGTTCAGGCTCTGACAAGAGCATGAAGGCTCATGCAAGACAAAACCTATCTTGGAGACATTAATGCCATGGTCTTTCTTTTGCTCTTGTGGCAAAGGAGGTCCAAGGCTTTGCAGTCTAGTATCCCGCATCTGCATCAGTTGAGACTGCAACAGTTCTGAGGTTTCACGTTATGACATTTTGTCTTACCTGCTCTTATCAGAAGCTAGCAAGAACTGCGAATGCTCAGTTCTTCTGCATACGCAATCCCCCTGGACTGTGTCTTTACCAATGGACTATATTGTCTGCACTTTTTTGTAAATGTGAAGGGGGTCTTTTGACCTGGAACATGCTATAGTTTCATTGGCTATACTTCATCTCATTTCTGTATATCTACTAATAAGGTGTCCAAGACCTCTTACACATTTTTGATCTGTTGAGGATGCTAAGTCAGACTTTGATTGTGAAGAGGAAAGCTGTTTCTTCTGTTATTGCACATAATTTGGGGCCATCTGCTAACACTGACTATATTGGTATATCTTTAAGGAACATCACATAACTACATGACCACTCTTCCCTCTGGATTGTGGTGGACTCAGAGAGTATGGGAGTGAGGAGGGCAGGGGATGCCAGCATAAGAGGCAAGAAAAGACAACAGATCTTCCATGCTGGACCTAACACAGATCTTGTAAGATCTATCCAAAGTCAGGGTGAACTTTGTTGTTAAAAGGTTGTTTTTCTAAAAGTGAAGCAGGGGAATTCACCCCTGAGGTGAAATCTCATAGGACCCTGACATTTTAAGCTTTAGAAAATGAGTTATGAACCAAGAAAATCAGATGTTACAATTAATTTTTTACAGGAAGTGAGACTGATCTTGAAGAAAACAATTCCTTCATGCTTCTGTGGCCCAATACCACAGATACTGTACTCTGAGGTACCTGCCTTTAATGAAAGACTGATGGTGCTAGACACTTGGCACCTTTATGACTCTGGACTTTAAGACCTCTGGATAGCTGGACTACAGGGCATTCAGCTCTATGCAAATAGCTTGTAAGAGCTGACTCTGGTGGCTGGCTTCATGCCACCATACCTGTCCCAGTGGAGGCTAAATACTATGTTGTATGACTGACCTACATATCACTACAGAAGAAGAGAAATGTTCCCTGCTACAGTTTCTGCCAAGTGCTGTAGAGGTCTGATTGGACAGATGAATGATGGCAAATGCACTCCTAATAAAGCCAATGCCATTAAGTTAGAAAATGAGGCTGCTGTCATGTATGAGTTGTGGCAGAAGCATTTCTAGTTTAACAAGGTCTGACAAGACCTCCTCAACATGCTCAAATGAAATCAATGTCAACACCTAATCAGTTAAGCAGGTAATGGATTACTTAAAAAAAAAAAAAAAAAAAAGTAAACTCTAGCTGCATTAGCTCATTTGGAAAGAAGGAGCATGTGACTTCTACAGATAATGTAAAATGTTTTAACAGTTGTCACATTTGCCTGGTTCAGGGAGAAACTGCTTTAACCTGAACAGCTGAGATGTGTGTACTGCAGTGTGGTGGCAGAATGTAGGGCATGTCATGAATCTATGGACAAAGGAATTTGCAAGCTTTATCAGTCATTGCCTGGCTTTGCATAACAGGTCAGCTCAATGAAATATACATGAACAGCATCTGTTTCTGCTTTTAAGATCACAGTGTGCAATGTGAACCATCACCCACTGGATAGAAATTGGGTGCTAGGATGAGAATCCAGAACTTTAATGACTAAGAGAGAATGTATTTGCTGCTGTTGCTGGGGAGCTAGTGAAAGAGGCTGAAAGGAACATGGGCAAACCTCGAGTTTTGTTAGACTTTCATGAGTAAATTTGAGAAGCTAGAACCATAGCTAACAATCTCAGACAGGGACTGGATAACAGTATAGCTCTTCTACACTAGCACTATAGCTCTTCTATACATGCATAGTTTCTATAATGGACTAGAATAAATCACTTGACTACCAGTTATTACCTAACTCATGGAAATAAGGCAGGTCTTTGCAGGGTGCTGACACAAGAGGGTTCTTACGCCTCTCTCTGCAGCACCTGCAATGGGTCAGTGTCCAGGCCAGGCCAGTGGACTGGGTGGATGCTGTCTGATACAGTGTGCCTGCTATTGAGCTTCTAAAGAAATAAACTTTGAGAGTCACCACTAGGCAAGACTGATGGTACAGACCCTTCTCACCTGAGAAAACAGGCATCATCCTGCACTGGAACTGCATTAGGTTCCTGACCCACCCTTCCCTCCCTGTCCCAAGGCTGTCCGTGTCTCTTCCCTCTCCAGCTACCAGCACTGTAGTGCCTGTTACAGGTCCCTTTCCCCAGCAGACCCCACCCTCTGTTATAATAAGGTTGTGTCCCACTGCTGGGCCAGAAAACCTGCGAGTTAATACCATGCCTCACTGCTGGACCAGAAACCCTGCAAGGTAGGATCATGCCTCACCGCTGGACCAGAAAGCCTGTGAGGTTTCACACTGGTTTAAATGAGGAGTGACTCCACTGAAAGCAACTCAGTTGACAACCACAAAACCGGAGGTGGCAAAATGAGAACTGGGGGACTTCTCTGCTCCTCACTGCTGCTACCGAAAACCACCTGAGACATATCGGGCATGTGCAATGGGTGAACCCAAGGACTTCACTGGCGAGAGGCCCTGCTGTTATTAATCTACCGTGCTTGAACAACACGGAGCCAGTCTATTTTGAGCACAACATCTTTGCCACATTATAAATAGCTTTTCAAGCATCCTAAAGCATCATTCTACCACAGAAGGACGCCCTGTAGACCAGAATGGGAGCGGCGAAGCTTTTAAAAATCGTTGCTAGTAATTAGTCCCCAGTCGTCCCTCTGTCCCTTGAGATAAGGACGCGCACGGGAGCGCGCCCGCCGGCGGCGGCTCTGGCTGAGGTCGCGGCGCCACCGCTAGGTGGCNGGGTGACACAGAGGACGACGCCGGGACTGATTGACTCTTCCCACAGCTACAACGAGAAATCAGTGGAGCAGCCCCAGGCGGGAGGGACCCCAGCCTACGGCAGGCTAAGCGTGCATCACCTTGGGCAGCAGAGGGACACCACACACACACCCCCGCCCTTAAGCAAAAATTTTTGGGGAGCAGCTCCTCAGCTTCGGGGTGTGAAGATGAAAATGGATCAGCCCCAGTTCTCTCAGCTTGTCTTCTCCTATGAGGACAGGCTGAGAGAGCTGGGGCTGTTCAGCCTGGAGAGGAGAAGGCTCCAGGGAGACCTTATAGCAGCCTTCCAGTATCTGAAGGGAGCTACAGGACAGCCGGAGGGGGACTCTGCCAGGAAGTGTAGTGACAGGACAAGGGGTAATGCTTTTAAATTGGAAGATTTAACTTAGAGATCAGGAAGAAATGTGAGGGTGGTGAGGCCCTAATTGCCCAGAGAAGTTGTGGATGCCCCATCCCTGGAGGTGTTTAAGGCCAGGCTGGATGGGGCTTTGAGCAACCTAGTTTGAGGTGTCCCTGCCTATGGCAGAGGGCTTGGAACTCGATGATCTTTAAGGTCCCTTTCATCTAACCATTCTATGATTCTATGATTTGGAGGCTGATACGTTTGGCCCTTATTAATTTGCTCGGAGGAGGGGAGAATGAGGCCAAACCCCTGTGTTAGGTGGCAAAAGTCCCCTCACAACATAGGGTGGAAGTCAGGCCAGCTACACAAGAGGCAAAGAGAAGAAGCATTTTAGAGGGGATGGTGACCAGTCTGGCACGTGACCATGGCCAAGTAACGGACTGCTAATTTTTTGTGGAAGCTGAAGAAATTAAATTGTGTTGGACTAGGTGATAGAGAGTGAAGTAGGAGTTAATTCATGCCGGAGGAGAAGAGACAAGTTCTTGGTACAAGTGAAGACCATTTTGTTGTAGTATCAGAGTTGATGTAATCAGAGTTGATGTCTCTTCTGGAACAAGCCAGTTGAACCCAATAAAAGATTTGGTTTATTTTCCTCATGATGATTTTTGCCCTTTATATAGTTCTTGTTGATTTCATAATGCTAGAAGTCCATCCAAATCCTCTGCAGGTACCCTGCCCACCATCAACATTTATCCCTTCCTTTTAACCTGTGATTTCTGGTTCTTTCAGATAGAGTAGGTATTCAAAATGAGAGGAGTTGTACTCTCCATACCTCAAACCTCACCCATTTTTTTGTGAGCAGTCTAAACTGCTATGTTGCCCATTTCATGCTGACCACCTGTTTTTCAGATACTGCTGCCTGCTCTTCCAAAGCCAGTTCTTGCAGGCAAGAGGGGAACAGGTGAGTCCTGCTCTGTTCTGTCTTCACCCTCTTTGTCATGTGGCTAAATGGGGAATGCTCCACTCATGTTGCCAATCCAGAACCTTCTGTGTTGTTCTAGGGGGTTTTTTTTAGCTCCCCTCTTTCTCAAGGAGGTTGTCCATTTCCCTCCTGTGGGATGACAGCTGAGGGGCTTCTCCCAGCCTATGCTAAGCTGAGTGATAAAGAGCCATTTTATTCTGAGATAAGTGCATTAAGAGGTAAACCACTGATGTATGGAGAAATGGGGTGAGATTTTCACCACAACAAATGAAAAATACTTAATACAGAACTCATTAAAAATTTGTTTCCTGTCCTTCAGTGGGAAGTTGGTCTTTCTTGATTAGACAATTCTGTTTCACTACAGAAAATGGTCATTATTGTGAATGCCTCTTACTTTTGACCACAGCAGGAGTTTTCCACCTCTAACTTGCCTTGCTGACTGTATGCAACCTGCCATGGGCATGTATCCAGCCCAAACTTTGCCCTAGAAGCTCTAAAGATCTTCTCCCTAATATGACATTAGTCATGTGAGGCAGAAATGCTGAAGTCTTCTAGGAAAAACAGTGACTTGGAGTGGTCCATGGCAAACCAATTCATTCAGCTCCTTGCTTGGATTCAAATTGTTCCAGGAAAAAAAAAAAAAAAGTGGCTGGGAGTATACTAAATGAACTGTCCCACGTGAGACCATTCTCTCACTGCCATCGTCCTTCCTGGCCACTCCTCACAGCTGGAGCTAAAAATTGCTTCTTGTTTTATACCACACGTGCAATAAACTCATCACTTTAGGGAAGCATTGGACCTGATTGCAACAGGGCCGTCAAGAAAGAATTCTGACATGGAAAATTAATCATTCCTTTTACTATGTGTATCACAAAACTGAATGATGAAAGAGGTACAGTATTTTATTAGATTGTTTCATAGTGAAATCTTACCTGGAAATTAATGTTAAATTCCTGAGAGCATGCCTGAAGTTGGAAAGATGCCTGAACATTCATTAAGTTTAATAGTAGTGTTTCAAATTGAGAATGGAGTATTTAGTGAGAGCAGTATTGGACATAATCTTTGACATCCTCATTAACAATCGGAGGGAATACAATACCTATCACTGACACTTTCAAATGACACTGGGTTAGGAGATGTCACTGAACTGAGAATGAAGCAAATGAATCCAGGGCGATTAAAGTGTGGGTAGAAATGAACAATATGAGATTTGTTTGAGGGGAAGAAGACAACATAAAGATATCTGTCAAAAATAGTTAACAGATAGTAAAAGTCAGGCAACCTCGTGAATGCCAGGGTGTGTATGCCCCTTCACTACATTGCTGTGCCGGTCCAAGGTGTGGAAACTGAACTGTGTATTTGTTTATGTCATAGCATAGTTACAATAGCTCTCATGTGATCTTGCTCTGCTTCCACATTATGTTAAATTCAGGACACTATTATTTGAACAATAGGGACAAGCTGGAGAAATGTCAGGGAAGATCAACAGAAGCAATCTGAGCTTTAACAGAACAGAGATAGGTATGTATATATAAAATACTGCATAATATATAAGATGTATTTAAGAGGGTTTATCCTTTGGTGTGGACAAAACAGGATGTGTATCTGTTCCCTAGTGAAAACAGAAAACTCTAAAATATCATCCTATATGCATAGAACAGACACCTAGACAGCTCTCAAGGCAGTGTCAACAAGATTTACAATCCAAGCACCAGACACTATTTATCCTATAGCTCATACATTACAACCTTATGGGTGGCTCCTGTCTAATTTTGGAGCTAGGCTGTTCTATCACTGATGACACTAAAAGGTAAAATATAAGCTTACAGTAGGGAACTTTTAATCTGTGGATTATATACAATAAAATGAAAATGGCAAAACAATATTCCCCTCAAGTTCATATTTATTTCCAGGAGGAATAAGTCTATCAGTAGATAAAAAGCAATGAGCATGTTTCAGAGATCGTGTACATCACCTGCAAGATTTTGTCATCACAGAACTGGTAATTGACTTACTGACAGCATTTTACAATTGAAACTCTGCCACAACCACCTTTTGCTTGGCAACATGGTTATCAATTCTGGGAGAACAGGCTCTGATGAAGCTCTTACCATACACCACGTTGTGTTCTATCACATCATAAAACCTGTGCTATTACTGTACTGTGATAAAGAACGGCAGGTGGTAGTGAAAGGTAAAATACAGGTTTATGGCTTTGGAGTGTGAGAAAGCAAAACTCTTTTATCAATAGCAGTGTTCTTCAGAGGTCACAAGCAATGGCAGCCTTGATGGAGGAGGCTACACTTCACAAATAAAGGAAGCTAGACTTGGTCCAGGACACTATAAAATGTGTTGGTGACAGTCTCGGGTGGTCAAGAAATTTATAAAGCTCTTTTGCTTGAGAGTTTTGTTCTACAAATGAGTCTTAAAAGGAGATTGAGTTAATATTGCTTCCCAATAGCTTGGACTTCCAGGCTTGTCAGCCAGTTCCCTGTTCCAGGTTGCTCAGCAGTAGAACAATTAAGTTGCTTTTGCAGGTGCTTGTAGTTGTACCAGTATCCTAAAGCACACAGGTCACACTGGATGCTCCTCATGCTGATGTTCACTTTGCAATGGACAGTCAAATTAGCACACACATCTGTTGTGAGGAGCTGTTATGGGGTCCCGGTGACACATTGCCCATCTTTTTTTTTTTTTTTTTTAAGCATTCTCATTTAGATACCAGGATCTGATTGAAAAAAAGTACTTCATTGGCAAATCCACCATTTCAGCACAATAACAGATAAGAAGCAGTATTGCCTTACACCACCTATTTCAGTTGAATAAAACTTACCTGTTTGAAAATGACAGAAGACAATTGATTAGATAAACACCAGTGTCAGTGGTCTGCTTGTATGCCAAGGAGGAATTTCTGTTTTTACTTAATATACCCAGAGGCTAGATACAGTTGCCACAAAGTCTGAAGACAAAATTAATTGCTATTATGCTGTAAATAAATGCTGGGCTATTTTACAGCTCGATCTGGCTTCTGTCCTCCCCCCCAGCCTCCCCCAGCCAGTACTGCTGCACCAGCTGGATACTGCTGTGCTGGTGATTTACACCTGAGTGGGGAGCACTGGGACCGGCAAACACAGGTTTCCAAGTCTGTATTTGGGAAATACAGACAAATGTTGCATAAACTCTTCTGACCTACCCAGGAGTCAGCAGTATCCACTCCTTGGAGAGTAAGGATTTGCAAGAAATGAGGAAACAAATGCATCTTCTTGACACAAATGAACACAAGCAGACTTCTCAGATGAAATGCCAGTGAGAGATGGTGGCAGTGGGTCCCTAGTCGGGCGTAGGGTGGGTAAACCCCAGCCAACTGTTTGCACCTCTGTGTCTCCCCATTTCAGCTTTGCACACTCGGTCAGTTCCACCAATTGCTGGGTCACTGATGGTGCTGCAATGCTGACTTGCTGACACCGTTTCACTTCTGCATGACATAGCAGAGCAGGCCCCAGAGATTCCTTCATAATGCCACAGATAGACATAAACAGATGCTCCAAACAGATGTAATCAAACACAGATGTGATCTGAAGATTCCCAGGCGGGCTCTGGTGTCCAGCCAAACTACACACAGTGCAGACGGATGGCAAGCTAAAAATGTGACGAGGGGCTCACCTTTCTACCCTCCTGATGCTGGGTGAGCAGAGAGAGCTAGGTATGGCAGATATGATCATGCACCAGCTGCTGCGGGGCACCTGGAGGTGACTGGGCTGCAGGATGGGCTCCTTAACCCCCCATGTAGTGCCTGCTCCTACCCCTGCCCCTGCCCCTGCCCTTGCCCTGTGCTAGCTGCAGGGCTGCAGGCAGTGTTGTTCTTGGAGGATCTTTATTGTAGCAGATGATCCTGTCAGGACCAAATGTGACTTGTTAAACCAAAGTCTACTCAAACAGCTTGCTTTTCCACCGTGACACTTTCTTTCTAGTGGGTGGTGAGTAACAAGGGGTGGATGAATTTTCTGTAACTAGCAGAGAGGGCAGTAAAGCCATTCCTACATTTATAAAACTCTTTTTATTGAGGCATGTTCATTAAAGGGAGGTTGAGAAGGTTGTGGAGTGAAGAAAGTGGGGGAGTTAGTGCCAGAAATGAAGGGTGGGGATAGTGGTTCTTCCTTTTTATGTCATCCCTGTGTCTGGTGCTGCTGTTAGATTTCCACTGATTCCTCAGATCCCCTTGTCCAGAATCTCCTCACAAAAGAAGACAGATTTGCTGGAGGATTATGAGGAAGGGAGATAAAAAGGTGACCAGGGAAAAAGGAAAGAGTGGTTTTATGAGAAGAGTAGTGCCACCTAGAGCAAGTTCCAAACTAGAGGTGTGTACTTAGTGAGGGCAGAGATATTTGGACCCATTTCAAGGAAATTTTTACTAAAGAATTTCCTCATTTAAAATCCTAGAATGTGGGGGTGGGAAAAAAAATCTTCAAGATGTAGTTATCTAAGCAAATGCAATGTGCATTTCTATGAGAGAGAAGTAATCACTTCTTAAATTGACTCATGCTATGGGCTTGATCCAAAGTCCATGGAAAAACTCTGACTGACTTCACGGATCCTTGGGGTGTAGGTGGGAACTTTGCCACTGTCTTCAAAAAGAACAGAGCCAGGCCTTTGCTCTTGGCTGAAAAACAAATGCAAGGAAAAGACAAAATCCTTTTCACATGCTTTAGAAATAATTTATGATTTGAATATCTGTAGCTATACCATTATTAGTAACATTAAACACCCACGAATCTATGTTTTAAAGCATATTGTACCAAAAATTTTACGCATATCTGCTTACAGTTATGTTGTAAAACAGTCACTTAATAGAAAAAGTAATCATATAAAGACTGTATAGATCAAAAGCCAAGTGTTAAAAAGAACCTTTGAGTCCTTTATGATTAAGATCAACAGTTTTCTGACTCGTGCACATAAACACTTTGCTTTTCAGAACAGCTATTTCATTTAGCTTTTCTTACAGGAGTGTTACATGACAGTAGCTGTGATTTCAATAGACAGGGCAGGTGGGGATTTTTTCAAAAGCTTATACTAATGAATTTGAAGGCACTATGAAAAAAAATATTAATAGCAAACATAAAATACCCATTTGTCAAAGTCCATATTGCCTGCAGAAAACGAAAGGAGAATTCTAACATCCTTTCTATTTAAAAACATTGTTAAGACATTGGAATTGTTGAAAAGTTTTGGAGAGCCCTTTTGAAATTGAGGAGTCGTTTTAAATGTGTATTTACATTTAAATTTATATATTCTAATATACAGTATATACACAGTAATATTTTTATTGAAGAGGCTGATTGAAAAGCATACAATGATGTGAACAAAGGGAAAAAATAGATTGAGATTCTCAAGACTTTCTGAGATTTTTCGACGTCCCATTTCTTTAATTTCATTTAGATTTTCCATCTCTATAAACAGGTAACACTAAATTAAACTGATTTTGACCCGAGCTGCCCTTGTCACCAAAACTGTCCTTTGCAAGTACTGACTTTTACCGACTCCAGCTTCATCTAGGGTTGATT
>VZRU01018985.1:770671-803207 GCA_013398155.1 Pedionomus torquatus | reverse complement strand
CTCCCCTCCCCGCGCCGGCAGCTCCGCCGCTCCCCTCCGGTCCGGAGCCGTTCCCGGCCGGTTGGACCTGAGCTGCTGGAATAGCGTTTTCGAAAGAGGTGTATTAATTAGGAGTTTGGGGCCTGATGAGATATGAGTGTCTGAGCTGGCCTCGGTCAACCTTTTCGCCCTCCCCTCCGTCTCGGCTGCCGCCCGGTGAAATGGGACTCCGGGAGCGGCACCGTGGTGCCCAGCTTAAGGCGCTGTAACCTCCCGCGCTCCCCACGAAACCCGATAGCCCCCCAACCGACTAATGCGGCCGGTCCTGATTACCTTTATATTATCCCTTCTCAATCTCGGGCGCAGGGTTCAGAGGTTTCACTCACTCTTACTATCAGCACACTCCCGGCCGTTACCCCCGGCATCGATATTAATTTGGGGTGCCGCCCCTCCACGGCCCACAACCAGGCTCGGATCCCGCCAAGGGGACAGCAGGCTGGGAAGTAGCCAGGGGCGGGGGGCCAGGGGGTCCCAGGCTGGTGCCCACCCAGTCCTCGCGCCACTGCCCGCTGCGGGGACCGCCTCAGATGCTCCGTGGTACAAGGGGACTCTCTCAGCAGCCAGCGTGCAGTTTACAGACAAGACAACAACAACAACAAAAGGCACATATGGTTAAAATAAGGAGAGAGCGAGCTTTCTGCCTTAGGGGATTGGCAATAACTAGGCAGAAATGCAAGGCATTGAGTCTAAACTTCTGGTGGGCTTCTGCGGGATTGACAACTTAAATCACGCTACAAGCATCAATTTGACAATATTTGTAAACTTCTTGTTTCCAGGGATCTTCTTGATCAGAGATAGACCAGGTTGGTATGAGCTTGAGCCACAAAGTTTGGGGTTTTTTTCTTCTTTTTTTTTTTTTCCTTTTTTTTCCTCTTCCTTTCCCCTCTTCCGAGTTGATGAATAGCGATCAGGTTTCTTTTAATGGCTGCCCCCTATTCTCACAGCCTCCCACAACTAACCCAAGAGCCTGTTTCCTCGACCTCAGTTAATTCCGCTGATTATTCCAAGATGATGAGGAAAGCACGAAGATTGTTCACTGTTCCTACCCATTCAAGGCATTTTTGTTACCATCTCCATCCCTGGCTCACAGGGCTTTGACCGGGGAGTATTTTTAGGAACAGGCTGCCCTTCCTCCCTACTCGCCCTCCCTCCCCAGGCAGCTGGTGAGCCCTGTGCTCCCCGCAGCGCCGGGACCTCCCACGCTCCGCGGGGACCGTGTCCAGCCACGGGAGTTTGGGGGCTCGGCCCCGGGGGGCGCGGTGCCTAAAGGGAGGCAAACGCCACGGGGCCGAAGGGGAAGATCCACTCCGAGAAATCTCACTAGAGGGCTCTAATACTCAGCTCCGATCGCTGTTGAGACAAAACAAGGCTTCGTCCTTAATACCCCCTAGTCTTCCAGACAGATTCAGCCTGGAAAAGTCTCCCCCAGCGCTGTCACAGGTGGCTCACGTAGGTCGTAACCATGACAAGAAATCCTGTGTATTCTTAATAATAGCAACCTCCTACCCTGCCCTAACTGCAATTGAGCAGAGCTGATGTCCCCTTCCTGGTGCTTAATGGTACAAGAGGGTTTTGGGGAGTCCCACGTCTTCTGTATCCGTCCCATGGCAAGGGAAAGAAGCAGTGTCCCTAAAACAACTGAAGTTCCCCCCAGACACAGGTATCCTCGTCAAGAATCAGGGAACAGGCACTGTTTATGGAAATGAAGAAATCCCTGTGTTTTTTAGGTTTGTTGTTGTTGTTGTTGTTTTATTTTTTCTCTTCNAAGAATCAGGGAACAGGCACTGTTTATGGAAATGAAGAAATACCTGTGTTTTTTAGTTAGTTGTTGTTGTTGTTTTATTTTGTCTCTTTTCTTTTCTTTTCTTTCTTGTTTCTTTAATTCTTTCAGTGTAGAAAGAGCTTGTCTGAATTCTTCCATGGTCTATGGAGTGTACTATGTTCATAACCACATCCATCGTTTAAATTCTGCAGGATAGAGGCAACCTGAAATGTAATGCAGTGTTAGCAAATAACACACAGATATTAGTGTCAAACAACACTGACTGATTTAACTGGAACTCGCTCTGGTTTGAGATTTCTTTCTCTTTTAAATTATTGCTATAATTTGCTGGTGGAAATATATAAAACCTAACAAGACAGTTTCAATTAAAACCAAACCAATTATTACTTGTAAGGGAAACCTAATAACATTTCAGTATATTTTAATTTTGGTCTAGCTCCCAATAATTTTTGTAATAAATAAATAAATTGCCTTATTTGCAGAAATTAGTATGTGCAATTTAGTTTGCTTGTCGTCTTGCAATACGCTGAGGCTTTGCACGCAGATCAAAACTATAGGACAAATTTTGCAGAAAGCTAGATAGTTTAGATAATTTAACATCAGTTTAAAGCTGATTGACTTCTCAATGGAAAAATTTGCTACATCTGAACTTGTGATAATGTTCTCTAATTTCCTTTGTGGATTGTTTCAAACTCCTTTTTCCTGGGTTAATTCTGTCTCTGTCCTTTGATGTCTTCTCCCCTTTATTTCATAGGCTCTTGAATCAGCTCAAATACACCTTGGACCTTTTACTTTCCAGAAAAAAAAAAAAAACAAAACACTTGCAAGTTGAACAGACCTGATATTACATTTCATCCCATCCCTTTTTTATTATGATTTTTTAAAGTTTTTGTCATCAGTTTTATCCTCCTTATAAACAACGCCTTTATGACCAGACAAAGACTGACTTTGTTGCTTATTTAAGATGCAGAGAAGGCTAGCCCAGTGAACACTGAATTTGTTTCAGTCAGTTAAGCCACTTCAGCAGGCAAAACTAAGTCTCTGTGCCTTCCTGGTTAAGAAACAATCTGCTACTGGGGTACCATACTCACATTCTTTTTCCTCCAACAGCCTAGTCCTATGTGCATGAAAAGGAGTGTAAGGGCACATCATCTCCGCTGGAAGTAGATGCTAATTAATGGCTGCAAACACTGCTGCTGCGTAGTGCAAGGAGGGAGCATGAGTTCAGACACCCTGTTTGCTGCTAGCATGCTCCCAGGCACAGCTTTTGCCGTAATCTCTCTGAGATAGTACTTGGGAGTGCCTCCCATACCAGGTATCACTCCCAATGTGCAGACTGCACTAGATGGCACATGGTTTGTCTCCTTCGGTCCTCCAATGCTTTCCCAGAAGCTTTTGCAGTCCCAGGAACCCTTTCAGGCTCTCAGTCCACACCCTCCTTTTGCTTCATGCTATGAAAATATCACTTGAACAATTTACAATGCATCCCTTATATTATCTCTGATGCTCGGGACTAAAATCCTGCAGGAAATAATAATTTTTTTGAACCACAGAGGCACCACTTGGGACCCAAAGACCTAGTGACAAACGCCACTTAGCCTCAGGGCCAGAGAAGTGTTCCTGGCCCTGTTTTACTCAGCAGCAGGGACATCTTTGCAAAAAACCGACTTCACTTCCCATCCTTCAGACTTGCTACTTCTTCTGTCTTCTAACAGAGTTTGATCGGTGCTTCAGCAATTTTTACTTTTTTCATTCTCCCCATAAATTGCAGACATTAGACAGAGGGTTGAAGATTTCACTAAGTGACAGTGAGCTGCAAAGGATGGGATTTTTCTGTAACTACCGCTCAATTTTTCTAGATCTGCTACCTGCTACAGCTAGAAAGCAATCAGAAAATTTCTTGTTAAATAGTGTATATACACGCATACACACATATGCATATATTTGCATGCATTTCTATGTGTCTACCTGTTTTAATTAACAGTTGTATAATTTTACTTCATGAAAAAACAGATTGCAGTGTCTTTACATCTAAACCCTTTCTTAAACAGTAGGGTAACCACATCGGAATAATATAACCTGATAAATATTTCCTTAATTATGAGGCCTTCACTTCAGTCACATAGAAGAAGTGCTGGGAGAAAGGAATAAAACATGAGACGAACTGGACAAAGCCCAGGAAGAATTTTACAGAACAGAACAGAACAGAACAAAAAGATTTTTTTTTTTTCCCCTTCTGATCAACATTCTGAAGCAAATACAGTTGGGGGTGAGGTTGGTATGTTCATGTTTATTTTCAAGTGAAAGGAGGTTGGCAGCAGCATTTGGCATGCAATGCAGAAGTCTGGGAACTGGGCCTTACAGTCATCATAAAGAAGTGAGCTTCAGCTTCCAAGAAGAGAAGAAAGTGAAAGAGGTATTATTGGGCGAGTTACATAAGTTATGAAGTGGAAGCTGTAGTGTAATGAGCATGTTTAATGCACATAAGGGAAGGAAAAGCATTCAGTGCCAAATTGGATGTCAAACTTGTGGCTGGCAGAGGTGAGTGAGTGGTATGAATTTAGCAAGGAGAGGGCCATGCCTGAAGATGGTTCTCTTAATCCATCAAACTGTTCTTTGGGACATTTGAATACAGAAGGCAGAGGTAGGGCCATTAATTTCAAGGATTAGCAGAAAAAGAAGAAAAAGAACAAAGGCTACAAAATAAAAGAACCAAACATAGTCCCAGCAACATCCCAGAGGAGGCTACAGGTATCACAAATGATTCCAGGACTGCTGAAGTCTAGATCAATACAATTGCAGTGGTCTAGGTCTTAAATAAGGTGACGTCTTCAGCTACATGAGTGACTTCTGGAGGGATGGGAGAGTGTGAATTTCGTTGATAAGACATCTATTTTCTCCACAGCTATGGAACGTATGAGGACATCATGAGGGAAAGATTCAGCTAAGGAGAGTTCAAGGAGACAGAGAGTACCTGCGGTCACCTCAAAATCATCTCTGGCCTGGGGCCACAAACAGGGAGTAAGGAGCCAGGAGCTCTATTCATTTTCACACATTCATTTTCAAAGGCAAGCGCTGTATTTTTTTTTCTCCAACTGAAGATAGTTCAGAAAATCCCTATTGGACTAATAAGCTGTGGCCAACTCCAAAGTAAAAGTGTGCAATATAAATCTAAAGTACACTGACCACATTCAGGTAGTTAGAAGGTTGGTATTTTGCTTCACATTAGGGAGTAATTTGACTGAGTGTTTCAACCTCACATGACAAAACCCCCTATGTTGATGAGTGATGTACTTCTGACAGGATTTTGAGAACATCTGCGGACCCCATTCTCATCCTGTCAAACATGCTTTGTATTTACCACCATGAATTATGGAATC
Source organism: Pedionomus torquatus (assembly GCA_013398155.1). NCBI lineage: Eukaryota > Metazoa > Chordata > Aves > Charadriiformes > Pedionomidae > Pedionomus > Pedionomus torquatus. The sequence continues at coordinate 798,005 of VZRU01018985.1, read as the reverse complement.
TGTTTAGCCTTGTAACACGTGTCCAGGGAGAAGGAAAGACTTCTGGTAACCTCCTATCCTAGCTCTGTAGTAATACCCTGAGCACCTCAAATTTAATGAAGAGAATCCCAACAGGTCTGTGAGCTCTGGATTGGGGTTCTGAAAAAGTTGAAAGAGTAGAGACAAAAGAGGTTTTGGCATGAAATAAGAAGTAGGAGGAGACTTATGAAAGTAAAAGTTTAAACTACTGGGGAGGGTACAGCAGAGGACCACAAAGATGATTAGAGCCCTGGAGCAACTCTCTGATGAGGAGAGGCTGAGGGACTCAGGTCTTTTTAGTCTGGGGAAGAGAAAACTGAGGGGAGATCTGATCAACACCTATAAATACTTAAAGGGTGAGTGTCAAGAGGATGGGGCCAGTCTTTTTTCACTGGTGCAAAGTGAGAGAGCAAGAGCAAATGTCCACAAACTTGAATATAAGAAGTTCCATCTAAACATGAGGAGAAACTTCTTTACTTTGAGGGTGTCAGAGCCCTGGAAGAGGCTATCCAGAGAGGTGGTGGAGTCTCCATGTCTGGAGACATTCAAAACCTGCCTGGACATGTTCCTGTGCAGCCTGCTCTAGGAGAACCTGCTTTGGCAGGGCAGTTGGACTAGATGATCTTCAGTGAGATCTCCATGATCTTCCAACTCCATATCATTTTGTGATTCTGTGATTCCCAAAAGCATCTTCCAAATAGGCATCTGACACAAAGAGTGGCAAATCACATAGGATGTCACAAATCTTGGCAGTATTACAGGACTAATATTTTCACAAGGAGGAACTGTTCCTGAACAATGCAAAACCTTTTTTTCTTCAATGTCAGGCAGGCATTTTAGGAAGACATGTCACACAATTATTAATTATGATTCTTTTAGATTGATTCTATTCCTTGAGGAAAAGAAGATGAACATTTATCTCTGTGTTTATGTTTCTTAGGGTACTCTAAAAACACCAAAGCAGTGCAAGATCTTTTTCCTGGTGTACATTTCCTTTGGGCTAGTCTTTCAAGACTCCACAGGTGTTGAGATATGGTTGATATTATGTAACCTTCAACACCAAAGCAGATGTATATCATTCTTCTTCTTTTGAGAGTCTTATTTGATCTCTGGAGACCCATAAAGTGATCCTCGCTCAATCATTTTAAGCATAAAGGGAACTTTTCCAAGGCACTATAGAAGCAGCAGAGTTTAAATGAGTATTATATGTAGAGTTTGATGAAGCAGGCACTTTTCCTGCCATATGTTAAATAAACAACTAGTTACTGTGTAGTATGTGGTGATGCAGGCTGATAATCTGCTGCTGAATAATATGATGTCATGTCAAGACACGAACTATTTCTTTATATAGTCCTCAAGAAATCGAATTTTTTTTCCCACATCTGAAAATTCATAGGCAAATATGCAACCAATCAAATCTTACACAGATGCTAACACCCAGATGTGTGTATTTCTGTGTGGAAGTAATCTATAGCTAGAATTCTTGGATAGAGAAATCCTGTAAAAATACAGATTAGGTACACATAAGTTAAATATGTCTAACTAGTGTGCCAAGAATTTATAGTTTCATGAAATCTGTATTAGGTACAGAACTCTCAATATTTCTGTCTAAAAACTTTTCATTAGTGTACAAAAGAGAGAACACAGATTTCTGTAATAATCAGCAGAACCTTCCTATTTCATGTACAAAAACCCAAAAGAACCACATCTTTACTTCCAGCCCTTGCCCCCCAAACTCCCATTAGAAGTTAGCACTTGAGTAATCCTATCTTTTAATGATAAACTCTACAATAAATCCATGCAATAATAATACAAAGCAAATTTGCATGTTGAGTAGAGCTTTTTGAGTAAGACTGTCCAATAGTTGCTATGCTAAAAACCCAGCAGTACTGGATTTGACCATTTAGTTTGACAGGCTAGATTCATAACAGAGATGGGAAAGAATGCAAATACAGATCTGAGTTTTCTTTTTTAAATGAGAAAATACCTGTATCTGAGGAGACTTGTCTCTTGTTCATCTTGATACACTTTGTATCCTCAGTAAATTAGGAGGGGCTATTTTAAAATCAGGGAGCCACAGGATGTCAAAATTGGATTAAAACACAGAGCTGAAATGCAGGCTAAATACTTGTAGGAGTTTAAGCTTTCATTCCTTTCAAATCTTCCAAGTAAGTCAATAACTTTTCAGCCACAGAAGAAGAGATTTCTCTCTTTGTGCCTCTGTGTGTTGTACATGTTACTTATATGTATGTATGTACAGAGGCACACATTCACACACATATATATGGACTTAATATTTCATAAATATGGTCTGAACCTTCATTACATCTCATTAAATCAAAGGAAATTTTATTGAAATAAAGAGTTCTGTGTCTTGTTGTATCAGATCTGTTTCTTTGACAAATGACGAAACATGTACTAGCATTGACAAGCACACTCTGCTGTGGTGGAGCTGTTTAACATTTGGAGCCAGCAAACAGAACATGTTGTTTGCTGATGCATAAGTTAAATTCTTTCATTGCCACCGGCTTTGCTGAAAAAAATGGTAGAAAAATGAGTAAGACTTTCTATAATACCTTCACTGATGGTTCAGATGTTTTTTACACAGTTGGTGTAAAACTAACTTGAGTGAAGAAGGCCAGTGAAGAAGGAAAGTCAGCAAAAAATAATACATGTTTCAATATCCATTTTCACAGAAGTGGATATACAACATAGGAGTCTTTCGTACTTCTCTTAGTGTCCCCTGTTGCCACGTGTTACACTAATCTAGTGTCTGCTTAGTAGAGGTAATAAGTGAGTAGCTTCTCATTAGTTAAAATCTTTGGCAGCATATACAGGGGAGAGAATTGATGTCTTCCCAAATGCAAAATACTAAGCATTCATATTTACCTACAACAGGAAGATGAGTCTCTTTTTTTCTTGTAGAAATAATATGCCCCAACAAATGGGAGGACCACCGCCAAACCCCATGTGTCAGTGGGAACTGATTTTCTCCACTCCTTTGTGTCTGTGTTTGCATTCCTTGCAGATATGGGCCCAACGTAGGTATTAACTTCATATTAAGAAGATGCACCCTTTTGGACATGCCAAAATATAGATTAGTTTGATCTGAGACACTAGGGTCAAAACCAAGCAAAGCTACAGGAGATCAAATCCACTTCTAAACTATGCAGTTTAAAGACAGATTAATTTAATTCTAACGATGTGGCCATTCAGCATGCTGTTGGTGCTCTCCTTGTCTGTCTCCAGTTCGGAGACCCAACATGATTATCTGAACTGGTGTCTTGCTTAAAAAAGACTGAACAACCTTGCCCATGAAATTCCTCTTTTCTTGCCTCACACAGTGTGTTTTTCATGGACAGATGGTCATTGACGGATCACATTACTTTCTGGGTATCTTCTGACGGCTGTTCAACCTCAGAAACAAAAAGGAGCAAGGGAAAGCTGCCAAATCCATTTGCTTTATGTGACTCCTCACTTCAGTCACACAAGAAAAGGCCTTGCCTCTTTAACCTGGGCAGTTGATGCCTGGATTTTCTCTTCATATGTATCCTCTAAAACTGAGCCACGGACTTGAGAGGAAACAAGCTTAACATGCCATGTGCTTCCTATTTGTTGAAGGTATCAGTGCTGAAGCTCCGTTGGCATGCTAAAATGTGAACATTTTTACAGTGTAGCAGGTTATGGAAGCTGGTCTTGATAAATTCCAGTAATGGCATTTTACACTCCACGTGCTCCTTTCTGTGAATGACAGATTGCCCTATTAGGTCTCGAAAGAAGTTCTGGACAAGGGTGATTCAGCACATGGAAGAAGTGGAACATGTATCTAATTCACTGTTTCTACATTCCCTAGCACATTTACACGGGATCACAATCTTGTTTTCATATACCAGAGCAAGAGAAAACTATCTTCAGCGTAAACGAGACTCTCCTTAACAGCAATAGAGCCACTGCTGGTGTAAACCTAAAAACAAACATATGGGTGTTTTTACCTCTCCTCCACACTTGACTGGTTCTAAAGGTACACAAAGAAGAAGTAGTTTACCAGATTTTTTTTTTTTCCCTCTTAGCTGGGCAGTAGGAAAAGGGAATGTGGCAGAGAAACTGGAAGTAGATGATGTGGCTTGTTGGATAGTAGGGACTAGAGATTAAACAACCTGTCTCAGTAACTGCTAAAAGTGTTCGTGTTGAAAATAGAGTAACTGGGTAAAAATATCAACATATTCTGTGTTTTGCAAGAAGACAGTTCAAAACCTGACCCAGTAGGACTCTTCCAGGCATAGAAATCACCACTGGTTTTATCCATTAGATGGAACTAAAGGGAACAGAGTTCAAAGGTATAAATATATCATTTTTTGTGATTGACTAAATACATGTATCATTAACTCCTAAGTGCTGTCTCAAACTAGGACACAGATCCAATTGTAAATACCAGGAACACTGTGCCTGACTTAGAAACATTAAGAATAAACCAAACATTTCTTAAATGCGCAGTTTTAACTTTGCTCAGGTCTCTGTTTTGTGGTTTATTCTTCATCATGCAAGGAAGATGTATAAGATTCTATTTCAAGTTTTAAGTTAATAGCTTCGCTTAAGAAATAGGAGAAAAGGAAATTTACATGAATTAAATATTACATGTGATTTGCCAAAATACTTTCAGGAATTCTATAAAAGAGTGAAAAAAAAAAAAACAACCACCAAACTCCACACAGTTCCACAGAGTTAGTAGCAACAATGAATACTGCAGTTACCATCTAAAAATATACACTTTTCACTCAGTCTTGGCTGGTGAAATGTAGAAGCTTAATGTGGATTACACTTTTTAAATCTTTCAACATAAAAAAATAGAAGAGATGTAGTGTGTTTGCATTTAAGAGTACTTTGCATGCACTCTCAAGATAAATGGGAGAGACTGATTGTGTTTGTACCTGTGCCAGAGGTTGTCGTTAGATATTGCTGTTTTGTTTCATCAGCCAGATGAATTTACCCTGGGATATCGATCAGATACCTACTGTTAAAAGAACACACTGTCAAATTAGTGGATAGAAAGAGCACATTATGAGAGAGAAATTATCTGGTGAAAGATTTAAAGACTGACTCACTTGTGTTTTGTTTCATTAAATGTGGGGTAGTCCCCTTTCATTTTCCTTTTAGCATGAACATTCGTGGACTCCATTACAAAATCAGCCTTATAACAAACTAGCTGGCTCCGGATACGCATGGGCCTCCTTGGAAACATTACAGCTCCCCTTCTTACAGATTTTAGATTACCTTAAAACTTGAGGCCTGGGCTAGGCAACCCCACTTACCTTCATGGAGAGACTCCCAGGTGCTCCAGTAGGTCTCATGGCTGCCAAGTCCCCTTATGCGTTGCAGAACTCTTCCCAGGTTGCTGCTGGTGGCTGCTTCTCCAAAGAGGAGAGCTTGGGACAAAGAGGAGGTACACGTACCTCTTGAAAGGACACTGAGTATATTCCAAAGGGGAAACACAAAAAGCCCTAGAAGACTGTTCAGCTGTTGTAATTTCCATCTTCCCTCTTAGATACTCTTGGAAGACAATCTTGGTTCCTGTGCTTAAGGTCAAGGCAGCAGCTTGTGGTGATAATGAAGGGGAGAGGATCAAGCTGGAGAGTGGAGGTATGTGAGTGAACAGATAAAAGAAGAAAATGGGTTGGAAAATCTTCAGAAGTTACAGCTGACATTATTTCATCTTTAGTTTGTATCACTGGGCAATGTTATTTGTGTTGGATAAAAGTTATTGCTCTTTAAAGGAGTTTGTCAAAGATACATTTTATAAAAATGAAAAACAAAATACAGTCTAAATACCTCGTGCTTTGAATCTTTCAAGCCTTTGTCTTAGTGGTAATTTCTTGCTGTCTTCTCAATATACACTAAGCATTTCTAGACAGAAAATATTTCTGCTTTCTACTTGATTCCTATATGATATCCATATATTTAATTTCTCTCTCTGTGTCTGCATTTATATATATGTACAGAACCCAGAGGACACTGGAGTTCACCTTCACTCTCCGCAGCAAGAGTAGGCCATTGCAGATCCAGGCAAAAACTACACAACTCAGGCACCTCTATATATTTTCACCTCAGTGGCAGATGCTGAAAGACACTTGCCTAAAGTTGTGAGGGAGTCCCAAAGGTGGGGTGCCTTGGGAGAACCATCTGACTGTAACTGATGTCTTTCTCCACATGTTCTTGCCTGCTTGCTGTCCTCTAAGTAGCAAGGCATTAGTACTTTGTGCAATAGCATGGTACAAGGGCACAGCAGATCGTTAAGTGCTTCACTTGTGCATTGAGGTCATGCCAACTTTCAAGCCCCACACCTTAGGCCTCTTGAAGCTAAGCAAGCAGGCATGGAAAGAGTTAATGGAAAGACAAGCTTTCACCTAGTAGAAATTCAGTGTTACTAGTCTCATATTTAGCCTTATTAACCCTCATGGTCATCCATATATTGGAGCACCAGTGTATGCTCCTTGCTGCAAGGGGATCTGGCTAATGGGTCATTCATCAAGCTGAGTAGGAGCATCCCAGATTTTGGTAGCATCCAGACAGTTGCTGTTTCAAAACCAGACTTCATGACTCAAACTCACACTTCATAGAGAAATTACTCCATATAAATTGTCAGCTTTGAAACCAAACACTTCCACACCTAGCCTACATGGTAAATCAAGCTTTGGTGCTACTTTCCAGCCAGCTCCATTACACAAGTAGTCTGATTTAGTTTTATGACAGAGATGTATTTTAGCTAAAATGGTATTTTTACATGGGGGGGGAGGGGATAAGCAGGACTATTTTATTGATGAGGGGAAAGGCTACAAGACAGCAAGAGACAGGCATAGTGAGCCGCAGGTGTAGTACCAAATCCCTACCTGGTTGTCTCAGTACCTGGGCTTGGTGCCTGGATTCCTTCATGTTCAGATCTGCAGCACCACCACAACATATAACCTCCCACAAAAGCTTTCACTCCTCATATCCAAAAAGACATTTCCATTAATGCATGCAAAATTTTGCCCTAGGTCTTTTGGGAGTGAGAACAGCCAGACCCCTAACCTACTGTATCATCCTTGGTCCACAGAAATGTTAATTCATCATTAAAATTATTAAACAGTAAATGGCTGGGATGTATTATTACAATCTTGAAGTATTTCCTTTGATTGTTTAAAATTCTCTGTTTTAATTTGAGTCATCTATTTTTTTTCCTTTTACAGTTTTGAATGCTACATCTTACCATATGTGAAACGTTTCTTAAAGGTGTCAAAGTGACTTGTCATGGGTTTGGAATGAGAACTAAATTAAATGTCCATACTGTAGCATACTTGTATAAATAATGAGATATTCCAGTATAAACCATTCATTTGGCAGTCATTTCTACATCAGCAAGTACTAAGTGCTATAGAATTCCTGCCTAACTTTGACACATGCAGGGAAAATCAGGAAGGAAAATGTGTGTGTTTAGAATTTTATAGGAAAAGACAGCCCCTTGTAGTCTGTTGCCATGAAAGTATTTCTAGCTTTTTTGGAAACAGCGCATGAGGTTTAACAAAATACTCTGGATTCACAGCAGAATGCTGGAGGGTTCAGCTGCCTCCCACTGCACTCCAAAAGTTGTTTCCATAATTTAGAAACAGAGAGGGTGGAAATGGATAACAAAGTCATTAACGAGTGCCAGGAATGATTTATTATGGGTGATCTAGTGTCGCTGCTTTTAAGAAAAAATACATTAAATAAAAATTCTTCATAAAATAAAAGAAAAATTTTCCTATTGAACATTGCACAGAATTTGCTTTATTAGTGTATTATATCACCACATTGCCAGGTCTGGCATTTCTCATACAAGTAATGTTTCAAAGTACTAGCAAGGCTTTTGAGCTGCACTGCAAACCATGTTAGGAGTACTGCTTGTACAGAAACACAACAGTAGCAAAGCTCCTTTGCTGGAATTCTGGAAACAATTAGTACTGGAGAACCCTTTTGTCTTGCATCAGTTTCACTAGACTGACAATACTAAAAAATTGATAGTAGATTTTCAGTTCCAAACTATGTCTCCAACTACCTCAATGTTTTTAGCCACTTTTTAGGTTACAAGTCTTTCTCACTTACAGACCCTTTCATACATATTTTGAAAGCATCAGTGGCAAACAAATCTTATATTCTAGGTGAATTCTATGTTCAGATAAGAGGCATATGCAATCTGTTAAATCTGTGTCCCAATTTGTTGACAGCAGGTCTATGGTCTGATCCTGCACCTGCTGAAGAACGTGTCCCAGACCCCCAGGCTGCCAGAGACATGCTCTCTGGCCCAAAGTGACCATAGACCTTTCTCACCAGTAAAGACACTCTTCAGCTTTAAATCTGGGATAAGCTGACTGGGACACGAGAGGGAGCTTTTGCTGGCACCAGGCATGGAGTAGCTGTCTGTCTATCTGTCTTTACATTTGCACATGATTCATCTCCAAAAACTTCAAGCAATGCCTTGAATGATCTCTGAAATCTCCCTGGATTAAAAAATGAAATAAAAAAAATAATCCATTCCAATATTTGCCTATGTCTCAGTGACTTAAAAGATTAAAATAATTTGGCATACAATGGAATCAAAGTTCATAAATGCAGCTAATAGCTTATGGCTTTTCAGAGATTACTTTATGTAAATGCAGAAGTGTTTCTAAATAACTTACAGGTGCATTGCAGTTAGCTTCAAAACCATGGTTGGCTACATGAAATCACAAACTTTTAGCAAATAATTTGATCTAGTGTCAAACTTGCAATCATGCAAAATAAAATAATTTGATGCTTTTATTGCAACTGGTAGCTGAAGTTTATGGGGAGGAGGCACAAGGCTCCTACTGCACTCTTTGCAACTGTGTTCTTAGCCTGTCATGAAGAGAAAAAAAATCTGTCTGTGGTGGAATTGGGTGAGCAGCAGACCGCCAGCAAGGATAGCGGTGTTCCTATGCCAGCAACATCTGGTCTGGGTTGCACCTATAGCATATAGGAGTGTATGATGGCACCAGGCTCCCGAGATGACTCAAGAATGCAATGAAGAGGAATTTTGTTACTTGTTAAGTTTGACTCAAGAGGTATACTGGGATAGGAAATATTAGCTTCTTACATTCTTTTCAGTGTCCTTAATGTACCCTTGCAATAATACAGCAGAATTTTTTTTCCTTCCAACTGCTAAGTATAATTTACTGACAGTTCATTACTCACTTGGCCATCGGTTGAATAGATTTCCTTAATTAAACATCTATTTCTGTAAAGATTATAGACCTATATGAAACAACGAAGTTGCTATGAGGTTTTCAGTTAAAATTCTCTCTGGTAGGCAATTTCACTAGTTTTTCCCTGATCTGAACTCTCTTCTTATGGCTTAAGAATATGTGTCAATAACTGCAGGGTACAAATGTGTCAAGGCATTGCAATTATCCTAAAATAAACACTGTAAAAAATGTCACAAGCTAAGCCATAGAAAGCCATGGTTGAGGCCCTCCAGTTTGCCTTGTCCAACAGTGACTTCATTGCATAATGGTAAATTTATGATGAGTGCATAGCAGACTTTGAAGCTATTTTTTAAAAAGAAAAAGCTCCATAGCTTTTGTTTTTCTTTCTTTCCCCCCTTAATAGTGTCATGACTCAGGATGGAATTAAAACACAACTAGAGCCATATCGCACAATTAGATTTTAAGCAGATTTGTCACAGGGTGTGGTACATCCCACAACCTCATGGAAAGAACTCTCTGAGCTCCTGCTACCCTCTCCGCATTAAACTGCATAAACACACCAAGTGGGACAGCTGTGGGAAGGGATGTCAGCTGGTATCAAAGTGCTTAGGACCTCTGCTCCACCATTATTTCCTCTCAATGTTGGCCAGGAGGTTCCTGTTTCAGAGGTTGTTGGGGTAAGACATGAATGGGGAAATCTGATTATGCATTGGCTACTAATTCCAGCACTGCAGAGAGGTAAAAGTCCAGTAAAACTCATTCTTTTATTACAGTATTATAGTCTTTTGAATATATTACACTCTGAAGACTTTATGCAAGTCCCAGAGAAATATTTTGATTGTTTGTTTAAAAAAAAAGCATTCTAAGAAAGTTCATGGAGATCAAATATTTTCTAGGGTTAGCATTTCTATTTTTATGCTGCCCTGCTTTTCCCCAAAATTTTATTTCTCCATTAATTTTAATTAGGTTCTCACTGGATTTCAAGTACTGTTAAAGTACAGAAATGCAAAAAGTTTCTTAACAAGGCTGATGAAGGTGCCACAGAGTTACATAGTCCCACATCCTCCTACCCTTCATGTCTAAAGGTTAATATTTTCATAAGTACACACACGGAGAGACCATGAAATCTGTACTGCTGGCAAGTTCTTATATTAATAAGGTAATGATTTATCAAATAAAAATATAGTCACCCAGACTTCCCCTTGGCTCTTAAAACATTGCATGGTGCCATTTAAAAAATATTGGTTGTGTCATATTCTCAGCACCAGGAGAGTGACACAAAGAGGCACTAAATCAGTGTAGTTGGCCCCTTGGCAACAGCTGGCTGAGGAAGCATGCCCTTTGAGCCGATGAAAACAACTTTGCAACCCAAAATGACTTCTTAAGGCCATGCACATCCCAGTCAGCTGGGGAAGGCCTGAGGTGTCTCTTCTAACTGTATGATCGGATTGACTTCCAGCTGATCGCAGCGCTTGGGAAGAATGAAGGTGGTATTGTATTACCTGTGCTCCATGGACCTGACTTTGGACTAAGAAGGGTCATGCTGGTCACCGTGGAGGAGCCCTTCATGCATCTGGTGTTCTCACCATAGCCAGATAACCCATTGGTCCAAATGGAAAATTCATGGGACACTTCTAAGAGGGATACTGCTTCTAACAGAGTTGTGGAAAATGAATGTATCCCTAAAATTATATGTTTGTTCTAATCAGTAACAATACATTCTTCTGCATGAAACATTGGAAGGAGGTACTGTTTGCTGCAGCCCAATTCAAGGCCATGTTTGACTGTCATTTTAAAGGGACAAGGCATACCGTGTGTGCCTGAAGCTATAGGGAACTAGCAAAACGCCACTTTCACAAGGCTCAACAGGACAGTGTTTGGGCTGCTCTGTTTCGGAGCAGCCCTGAGGGATATGTGTTTGGTAGGGGTTACAGGGAGGGGACTCCTTCTGGCTATATATCCACCCCTTATCCACCTCTTGTGGGATTGCCCCCTTACCACTCCCTCAGCTACCCAACAGCACTCTTTCTTCAATGGAAATCCCACTCAGAGCACCTCCTTCCTCTTTTCTGGCTACGGGTGAGCAACGGGGCATTTCCCTTCCTACCTGCCTTTCTGGAACACCTGGCCAAGGAAGAGAGAGAGGAGGCAAAAAGCACCACTCGTGTGCTTCCTCCACTTTTCCTACCGCCTGGATGAGAGAGAAGGGGAACCAGTCACAGCCTTACTCCTTGGCAGCATCCTGGGGTTCAGAGGAAGGAGGAATACAGCTGGGGCTGCAGAGCTGACTTGGACAGTGGGACAAAACTGCTTGCTGCACAGGCTGCTGTATGGGGATGATAGCTCCCTTGGGTGAAGTTGTTTTGTTTTCAATACTATAGAAGTACCATATGCCCTTGTCTTGGGTGCTGATAGCTTTCCAAATTCTCTCAGAATCACTCCCTACCTCTTAGATAGACCTTAAAGAGAAGTTTACCGTGTAGAAATGCAAACTTACACAATTGGTCCCTACTCAAAAGTCCTTGAATGGGATCCAGATGACGTGGTCATGAAAAAGAGAGACTGAGCTGTGGTTACAGTCAGGATGTGCTCCAAGATCACTTCTACTCACACAAATATTTACTTCCAGGAGATGCATAGATACACATGCTGCAAGACATTGCATTACTTTCCAGTGTTCATAATAGCCTGATTGGTGTTTGATTGATCTGATAGCTGCCCGAAGTATAGGTTACAATGAGTTATCACACTTTTCTGGCACAACTGAGTGGAAGGAAAAAGCTCTAAGAGAAATGATCTATAGTCCTCAATTGCATGAACTTGGAATGGCAGATAAGAAGCTGTTCCATTATTTCCATCTGCAGAATGCAGCCATCTTATATCTCTATGATCTTTACTGTAGATAAAGGTGAAGTAAACATCTTGCCTTACAGAAAGCACGCTGTCTCCTTGGTTCTGAGCATAAGCTCCCAGGCAGTGTAACAGGCATAATAGTGAAAAAGCAGGCTTTTATTAATGCTTCCCAAAGAGAATATGCATTTAATCATATGCTTCATTTTAAGCTTGTGCTTGAACTTTGATCACTTTTTAATTTTGGATGTTAATAAAAATGCTTCGTAAGATCAAGTTAGTAATTCATAAGCATATTTATAGCTATTATTTCCCAATTCACTCAATTTCCAACCAATTCTTTTTGGCAAAGAGAGACAGGGTTCTGTCACTGCTAGGTTTCCACAACAACAAAGGCCTCCCTTCAGTCTCTTTCCAACAGGATTGGATTGACTAACTATGCTACTGTTTATTTTGCTGTACCTGCCAAGTATATGGCAGTGCAGAAATAGGAAAAATTAGCCTAATGTGAATATGTGGACAACAGAGAATGCCAGAACAAATATCATCCCTGAACATGCAACAATTCTCATTTCCTTTCATTGCAGGACACCAGTGTTTAAGACACACCTTCCAAATAAATGAAGAAAATGTCAGTTTCTAATTCAAGTTGGCCATCTCATAACTAAATAAGTTGAGAACATTTATCAGAAAATACTTCTACTTGAAAAGTAAATTAGAGCTTTACACCTTTCCTTTTTTTTTTCCTCCTCCCTTCCTTCAACAGGGCCAGATTTGCCCAACAGGAACCTGGATGGGAAATGGAATGGTACATTCAGAAGAGTAAGTAAAGAAAGCTGGAGACACAGTATACTTTTAGGACCCTAGGATCTTGTTTTAGGACCCTAGGATCTTGTTTTAGGACTAGGATCCCAAAATAATTGTTCAAACCTATACTTGTGTGAAGAAGGTAACAGTTAGGGAAGACAGGCAACTGCACGACATGACAAAGAAATGCTTCTTTCTGTTCCTTCTTTTCAACTTGATATTGTATGTGGAGAAATACTGAAGAATGCTGATGAGGGAAAGGAAAGAATGTGATCTTCCATGCTGGAAAGCCACTCTCTTCTCACTTTTCCCTTTCTCCCTTCCCTTACTGTAATTTTACATATTCATCAGTAATGTTTTAGATATATGCCTGGACACTTTGGCCATGAGTCTATCATTATATATGGATGTTCTTCAATTTCAGTGAAGCTTTTCTATGGATGCACACAAGGAATTGATGTAAGCAATTCTAAGAATATAAAAATTGCTGCCATTTCCTTTCAGATTGAACAGTGACCATTCAAGCCAGTTAAATCTGTTTGTCTGCTGGTTGCAGTATCAGTAGCATCCTCAGAAAGTAGGATTGAGATCAGAGCTGAGATTCAGGACATGTACTGCATAGGAAACCTAATTACCTATTTGCTATATATCCAACCTCACATAAAAAAGATCTGAACACAGTTATTACTGACAAAATTGTAGGTAAGAGTTCAAATCAAATCCTAAGAGCAACCACTGGACTTTGAATGGTTTGGAGCAGAGCTTGGAGCAGTATTTCATACTCAGTTCTTATAGTCATAGTGAATCAAATCAAAAGCATGTTTCACATTTTCTCTGAATTATGAGGGTTCAAAATCCAGACCGTAACTTTGCTGTACAGTGGAGATATATTCATTGGCATTAATGTTTCTGAACGGATTAACTCAGACATTGTGGAATACAGTTCCTGCAGTTTACTTCAAGATAAGCATGAACAGTGTCAGAGCAAACATTCTGGAAGTTTTCCAACAGAGAAGGCTCACTCATGGAAAAGAAAAGCTGTGAATTTGATGATTCTATTGAAAAAAATCCAGCAGGCATCTGACCAAAACTTGACTATTTTTCAGTCAGCTCACCTAGCTTTCTTTTCCCTCCTAGGGTCTACCAGCCTCCATGACCTCACCAGGGCTCAATGCAAAGTCAGTTTTGGGTTTCTGGGGAGCAAATTTTTGGAAACATTCAGAAACATTCACATTGACAATGCATGACTATCCTTCATGTAGAATTTTGGATGCATTTTCAACAAAACGCATTAAAGTTTCCTCTCAAAATATCTCTGTACTTCCATGAGAGAAAATTCATTCTTGACATAAATATCTATGCATCATCATGCCAATCCACCAGCCACTCAGTGATGCCAAAGCTCAGTTTCCAGGTCATTGAGAGAGCCACTGCACCACCAGGATCAGACTCATGGGAGAAGGTGAGCTCAGTATGGGCTCCAGCTTTCCACAACACACTGCTGGTGATGGGGCTGCTCAGGTGCTTGGGTCAGGGCCAGGTCCTCTCCTGATTAATCCTGATACCAAAGAGCTTCAGGGCCAAAGAAGATTCAAGGGTAGTGTCCTGGGAATTTTTTTTTGTGTACCAGAGAGAACTGCTCAGCAGAGGCTACTGTGTCACAGACCTCCAGCCATTAGATAGATGTAAACACTGATAGTTACTGAGACGTACTAGATATGACCTCATGACCTGGAAACGGAAGGCTTTCTATATAAGCCATTTACTAAAGAAAAATTGTGCCACAAGGAGGAATAGGCTTACTTTTCACCATTTCTATTTATTATAATGATTGCTAACTTGTTCCTCAATAACTTGATTTATGAAGTTTGTGACAAATTGCTTGCTTAATTGAAATGTGTCAGGTTTCTAAATACTGAAGTTAATTATTCCTCCTTTTCTAGTGAAGACTGACCCTTAATCGTACAATATTAATCCACATATTGTATGAATTATACAAATACCCATTTTCTATGAAGAGAGAGACATGCCTGTGTTATTGTAGTGGAGTACAGTTACATAATTATTTTTAATTTAGGATATCAGTTTAATTAAATACTTGCAGAAACCAAGCTTTTTCAGGAAATTTGCAATTACAATCAATTTAAATGTACAGCTACATTAATATGGTGACAAGCCCAATAATAAAAACTAACTAAGTAATTATGAGCAGGTGCTGAACAGATGTGTAAATAGGAGGTCTCGGCATGGAACATTGTTATATATCATTTTGAAAAGTGAAAGAAACCTGTTATCCATAGCCATTCATATACGCAGTTATAATCAGTAACAAAAAAGTTAGTTCTTTGAATTTAGATAAATCATTTAAAAATGTGTATGGCACTTACGCTTTCATTTTCTGTTTCTGGGAAGAAAGTCTAGTTGATTGAAGACTGCTGCTCTACTGTACTCAAAGAGTCTGCCTCACTATTGAAATATATTCTTCTTTCAACACATTTATGATGAGTGGGTTTTGAGTTTGGAATGGTTTAGCAGTCAAAACAATTCACATTCCATATTAAAAGTTGAGCTTTATTTAAAGAAGGGGGAAAGCTAAGACTAGAGTTGTTTGCTCAAGTTATCAGACTGCCAAAAGCCCAATTTAACCTCCATATAGTTGGAAAACAATGAAATTGCATTACTACTGTGAATTGCTTCTAGATACATTTAGAGTGTTTGGGGTGGGTTTTTTGTGTTGTTTTGTGTTTGCTTGTTTGTTTGTTTTTGTTGTTTGTTTGGGGATTCTTTTGCATTTTTTTGCAGACCAGTATATTAAAATACTAATTTTCAGGTGTTCTGTTTTTGTGTCAGATCTCTTCTTGTGCAGTGTGTTAGAAGCAAACGTATCTGTGATGTAGGCAATTAAGTTAAATTGTAATAGTTTTTTAACAGTCATACAGAAATCCCAAGGAGAAATTGGCATCTAAGGAAGGATGCACATGAGTCAGCCCACTGGATGGAAAAGGATCCCCTAAACTGTATACAGGAGACCATAATCTCTAAAGTAGCCACCTTTAAATGAGGGACATGTCTAAATCAGAATCTTGTAGGAACTTAGAAGCTTTATGTCAGGCTGCAGAGATCTGCCTTCCTTTCCTTGAGGTTCACAGCTCTAAAATGGATCCCAGTGGCCAAGCCAGGCTCTGCTCATGCAATACTGGGAGAGCAGTAAAGTGATTTTTCTCATTCTCAGGAATAGTCACTCCAGCTGTTGGCACTATGGAAAGCTGCGAGAGGCATCTGGAACTGTGCACCATTCGCTTCCTTACCCCACCATGTGCAGGGGCCACTGTCTTATCTGGAAAGGGAGCAATAATTGACACATCTGGAGAGAGATTAATAATGAAGCAGTACTAGTGCTGCTGCAATAAAAACTGTCTGGACAGATTCCACTCATCTATTTCATTTGTAAAAGGTCAAAGTTTAAAAGCACAAACTTGTATTTCAAATGTGCTACGAAATATTTCAGGTAAGGAGAAAGAAGTGGGGAATGCAGCCTTGCACCCTGCAGATCACATAAACGGCAGTAACTTTTATGCTGTATGCTGGTGTAACACTCTTCTGTACCACCACAAGGCAACAGTCAGCCTGCAGCCAGTATTAGAGGAGAAAGATAACTCCATTAGGCATAATAAACCTTACCTTTCCCTCAGTTCCAAACTCCAAGGTACTTCAAGTGTCATCAGTAGAAAATGAAAAATGAAGCAATAATTGTTTCCTAGGTAGAAATGTCTCAGTTTTACCACGGATATTCTCAGAAAGCTTGCTGCCACTGTGTGCTATCCTTGCTATAGGAGCACCATGGAAAGATTGGGCAGGCTCTTTAGGTTCAACACATTTCAGCTACTGGACAGGAGAGGTTTGTTTGAATGAAAGGCTTTGTATTTGCAATGAGAAAGACTGGAACACAAAGATTTTGTCTTTGTCAGGGCAGCATCTAGTGGTTAGTCAGACTTTAAATAGCAGTTGTGAGAAAGTGATGAGTGCAGGATTTGGTCCTGTATGGTCTGGTTTTTCTTTCTTTATTACATGGAGCACAGTAAGGCAGCATATAAAACAAACCTCAAATGTCCTAGTATGGAGAGATTTTGCTTGTCCTTTAAAAAAAAAAAAAAAAAAGTGGCCTGGATTCCTTGCATCTCCACAGCCAGCCATGCATACCTCCTTCTAGCTCTGCGTGCATTCTCTTTTCAGCTGCTCCAGTGATCTCCCGGTTTGTCCATGTTTGCTGTCTGAAGAGGCAGAAAAAGGAGATTTCAGAAGAATTCAGGGAAGATCCATGCCACAGGTGCAGAGAAACAGAAAGCAACTAAACCCCAGTGGCAGTGCAGAGACAGCTCTTGTGACCCAACACTGGGGCCAGCAGCAGGATTGCTGTTCTAGCTCCATGCTGAGCTGACCTGGCAGTAACCCTCTCTGACTGCACCAGCAATTGGGCATGACTCCACAGCACACAGGGTTAAATGTTAGGGCAGGAATCTTTGCAACATAGCCCTTGCTGCACAGGTACACCTCTAGCAGTAGATGTTTAAGGTGCTTTGGCCTCTCTGAAACTCTTTGAGTCACCAGAGAACTTGTGGCCTCAGTCTCCTCAGAAGAGAACCCAGTGTCTTCAGCTGCCTTTTGGTTGTGTGGGAATTGTTCAGGCTCACTAGTGTTGCCACAGCTGCTAAAGGAAAACATTCAGTTAAAGATGAGGGTAAGCAGACATTATAGATGTAAGCATATGGCTGTCAAGCTGCTGCCCAACAACTTCCATAGTTATGTGGCACCTTATGTTATCCAAAGCACTTGGAATATTTTAGATAACAAAAGCTAACGAAGACAGCTATTACAGCAAGCTGCACTTGCTTCCTGATAGAGTTGCCAATCCAGTGCTTTGAATTCTGTGCCAACAGCTTTGACACAAGTGAAAGAGCAAGCTGTGCTTTTAACAGATGCAAATGCTTTGGTTGCAGTGATGGCTGCTTTTTCAAAATCATTATTGCATATGTGAGATTGCAGATGCATACTTTTTTTGAAGCAACTACACTCGGGCAATCGGAGCAACTTTTCCACAGCACTGGCAAGCTTTTAAGGGCCAAAAGCAACTGGCATTATCTAGCAACTATTTTGCTGTCCCACAAGTGCTTGTATTGAACAGACACACAACATGTGGCTGGCACTGTTGGAAATGTCCTATATTGCAGTCACAGTGTTACACCAGCAACAAACCGTGTTGTTGATTTTCAGGCAATTTGCAGTCCTTTCGCTGATGGTTGTGGAATGAAGATGCACACAACATTATACATTTAATTAGGGATTACATATTCTAGACTTGAGAACAGCTCATCATTTAGACTTAGCTTTTCTCACTCTATTTTTCCATGTCTCAGTCTAGGGTATAATTTCTGAAATAGTGTGAAATTTCTTGCTTTGCTTGAACAAAGTTGTCACAATACCCTGAGAATTTGATACCACCTCTCTGGTTCTTTTAATGGTACTTTAGCAGCAGGAGTTGCATGGAAAATTCACTACATCTGTGAAGGTAATAAATATAACCTAGAGATATGGGCATATATAAGACTGTCTCCCACCAGAAGATCACATCAGCTTTTATTTTGCTATTAAACATGTACAATGTTAATTCTAATTTTTTTTTTTTTTTTTTTACACAGGCAGGATCTGGCAAATCTTGGCACTGTACACTACTAATCAAAGAAAGAAATAGTCCAGACTTTGTAATGTCTTGACTCTACAAGTGTGCGCGTTAGGCTTTAAACGGTACATGGTGTGTAGTCCAGTTCAAGTTAAGGTTGCTTTGAAGAACCAACGAGGCTCTGCTTGAGTCCTACTGAACAGGAGCAGGTCCTACCATAATTCCTTACTTAAACAAATCCATTGTTGAAGCAAAGCATGATCTGATTAGGATAAATGATGCTTAATATTGGGGTTTTTTGGTTGACTGGGGAAAATAGTTTTCCTGTCATCTTTTTGAAGTTTTCTGAAGAATGAAAAAAATATATATTGTGAAATGAAACCTTATTTTAAGGTAAAAAAAATCCAAGTTATTTTATTTTCAATCAATTATTCTTCAGCCTTCCTCCTTTCCACAAGCTTTGCCATCTTTTCTGCAAAACGAACAGTGCAGTGAAGGTAGCACGGATTGTCCAAACATACTTTGGAAGAGAGAAAGGAGGTTAAGGGAAGTGTTACTCTACTGATGAAGAAAAGCCATGTCATACAGTACAGAGAATGACTTTTCAGCTCCAGACACTTCAGTCTGTTTGCACTTTGCAGAGTAACTCGTGAAGGAATTGTGTTCTCATCAGTTCTCTTTCTCTCTTTTCCCCTCCTTCTTTTCTTCTTTCCATTAACGGATTTCTTCATATTCAAGCCAACACTCTGAAATCTGTGGCTTACAGATAAATAAAGAAATAAAAATGTTCACCATAAACAAAATCTCTCTGATGAGGACACTATCAATTTGTTAGTGACTGGTTTGGCCCAAATTGCAAGAAAAGTACAGAAATAGTTCCCTTTCCATTTAGGTTAAAAAGATTTACAAAAGTCATTCCACACACACAAGTTGCAAAGTAACTCTGACAGAACTGGAGGGTTTGTCCCAAGAAAAAAGACATCCTTTCTGGGCATAAATTCTCTTTGAGCCTTGTGCTTTTATGGTGTTCAGTTCATAGAAGCAAATGACTGTCTTTACAAGGCTCTTATTCAGTCAATCACCAGGTAATTTAATGACTTTGCTGTCAGTTTCTTATTTCTGTCATTTTTTTTATTTTTCTCATTTTCTTACTGCCAAGATCAGTGACTAATCTGCTATCAAAACCTTTAGCAGTATCATATGGGCAGCCACTATGACATACTCTGATGGTGTGGACCAGAGCTTCATCCTTCCCTAGGTGCACCTTATGTCATGCCTGTATCAGGTGGGAGATATTGGAGGAGGTGACAGCATGCTTGGGACAGGTGACAGGCAGGAGGTTGGCTTAGGAGACACTGTGGTCATCCTCTGCCAGCAGAGATTATCAGTAGGTGTACATTAGCCAGGACAGCCTCACATTTTAAGCTACACAGAGCCCAAAGCGAGGTCATATTCAGGGCACCCACATTTAACTTAAAGGTAATCTGTCTTATCAGATATCAGCTGATGGAAAAAAAACCCAACAAATTCTGACTTACAGTCCCTAATTTCAGTAGACATGGTCTCTTTTATTTGACAAATGCAAGGAAAAGCAGGAAGAGTCTGATTACAGTTTTACTTACACTAGGTTTCCACAAATACACCCATCTATCCTGATTTCAGGAACACTCCTCACTTGTTCGTGTCCATATGTGATACCACCTACTCACACAGGCATCTTTAGACTTTAGCATAAGGTAAGATCCAGAGTGCCCGAGATACCTGGACACCTAAGGTACTCAGAATATCTCTCCTAGGATATCCCCCATTACGGCTCTTCCAGCCAGGTCTCCAGAATATGTTGCTCCCAGACTTCCTCCTAGGGTATTTATCTATAAGCCAAGACAACCCATTAAACCAACTTGTGAACCTCTAAAATGTTCAACGTGTATTGCAATGTAGAGGTATCTGGCTGATAAAAAATATTAGGCAGGGCTTTCAAGCTCAAGAGGATACATAAAGTCCTTTATTAGATTATTTCTATCATTAGATCAACATCTGGCTCTCAGCTTCTCTCATGATAATGCTGTGGTTGGGGTGCTACTTCAACTTGCGTTTTCATAAGTGACACTGTTCAGTGATTTATATCAGTCTGCTTTTAATCACATTGTGCCAAAATTAACCAACTGTAATTGCCACCCAGGGCAGGCTGTCTTCTGGAAAGGACATAAACGAGATTAGTTATCAGGGCAGAATGCAGCTGCATGGCTATGAAGTGGAAGAGCGATTTGTGCACTAGCTCAGCCTCTTCTTCATTATGCAAGTGAAAGAGCAAGGCACTAATGGGGTGAAAGAGAAGCTGAAGTATCCATGACTTCATCCTTTCCCCCCTCCTCCCCTCATTATTCAGTCTGTATATTTTTCAGCTGTAGAGAAATGAAAACATCTTTATTTTTTCTTGTTCCTCAAGCTCTTTATTTGCAAGATTGATTCAAAAATGTAACTTCAAATCTCAAACAAAGTACTTCCCTTCTCTTCCTCCCATAATTTCAGTTTGTCAGCAAAAATGTGCCCATAAACCCATCATGTTCGCATATGTGCATACAGCATCCAAACCGCACTGTGCTCTGTAACGTGGTGAGAGCTTTTGCATAGCTGGAGGGAGCAGAGGAATGGGATCTGAAAGGTGGGAAACCTCCCGAGTGTGCCATTTCCCTTTTTATGCTTCAGATCTAGCACTGGCTGAAGTCAGACAGTGAGTTTCTAGCAGCTTCAGTAGGCTTTGGAACAGGCTCTAATGATGGGGCTAGCAGAAGATATTTAGTTACAACATCAGCTTCATAATAGCTGCCAATATTTTTTTAACTAGGAAATATTAGCAAATGCGATAACACAGTGAAATGTGGTGACAATAGGAATACTGTTCATATCTTGTTCATTCAAGTTATGACACAAAGTAGAAAATACTATTGAAACCATGTGGTGATATTTAAAGTATCTGGCTTTGTTTAAAGCTACCCTTGTTTTGCAAGATCAAAGGTAAAACAAAGTCTTTACAAATCATTGTGTTAATCAGACAATGGTGATACAAAGATCACTGTAAGCATAAAGGGGAGAGGGAGCCTGGCTGTCATTCTGCTGCTGCAGCAGTTGAGGAGAAGGGGATTTGAATGGGGAAAAGGGCAGAAGAAGAGCCTTCCTCTCACCTCAGGACTCTGAAGCTATAGGAGTGGACTCTTGGAGATCTTCCCTAGAGGGAAAGAATGAGGTTATCACAGTTAGTTGGCTTCAGAGCTAAAAAGAAAGCTGCCACATGAGCCCAGACATGAAATACAACCAACGTAGTCAGTAATCAGTAACAGCTTTCTCCTTCAGTGGAAGATGCAAGAAACCCACAGCACGTTCTCAGTAATAGTTTTGATGCGTGCCTTGCTATCAAGCTGTTCAAAGAGAAACTTGGGCCCAAAACTGTTACAGCTATACTCTATACCCTACAGAGCTAGATCCTATAATCCCATTGATGTATCTTCCTTTTACTTATGGTCAAAGGTTTGCCAGATAAAGACTGATTTATTGTTTATACTTTTATAATTACCTCATGGAATTTAAGCCCTTAGATCTAGCAAACACCTCCTCTTGTAACATCACACCTATTCTTTCCTCTTTCTCTTTTTCTCTCTCCTCACATCTTTGCTTCTTGTATCTCTGTCCTTTGATGTTCAAACCACTGTCATAATTAACATGTGCCAACTGGTCCCCATCCCTGCCTCACTCTTCCACCCCCATCATCAGGAAGGCTGGGAAACATCGCCCCCTCACTGCTTTCCCCCTCACTTGTGTCTTTTCTCCCTTGTGTGCATAAGAGGAGCAAGTGGCACCCAGCCTGTGATTCTGCTTCCATATGTCCATCAATGAATGGAAATAATCAACAATGGCCAGATGAAATAAAGAGCCCAGACAAAGCCAGTGTACCCCAAAAGAGGACTAACGTCAGATCAGACACCAAGAGCCACCAGCAGAAAAGGTCTGTCTAGAATCTTCCCTGAGGCATTAATGGCTCTTCAGGATAAAACAGTAGTGCAAGATTGCTGAGGTTGATGCTAATAGTACGCCTGCTGTCTCGGAAGTATCCTTCATGCTCATTATCTAAGGCAGATTTAGATGTTATTTTATGAGGACCAAGAAAAGAAACTTTCAAGGAGCTTCCTCTTTTAGGTGGGAGGTTACACTCAGTGCAGTGACATTTGGCAGATAAATGTGTAAATCAAAGCTCTACCAAAGCAGAGGTGAAAACTGATCTCCAGAACAAAGAATAAATTTAATTTAGACCTAAACCAGCTATGAGCAGTCTGCAGGTCATCTGACTGACCTAATACTTGTCAAAAATGTGATTGCTAATTTTGTAGTCATGATGCTGGACCTCAATTAGAAAAAGTATTTGGTGAGCTAGGACATCATACACATATGTGGGAAAAGGTCCGTCACCAAAACTCTCAGCATAGTCATGCACTATTGCTAATGGGCGTGGAGGGTGAATTTTCAAGGACGCTCAGCACTAGGTTGGCTCGGTTCCTTGGTGCAATTCCTGCTGACTGACTTCTGCTGGAGCAGAAATAGGCCAATGCCAATCAATTCTTAGAAGACTTCACACATACATTTAAAGAGTTGTTCTGGCTTTACGCAGTGAAAACTGCCAGCGGGGCAAACCCTGCAACATGGAAGCCAAGATATTGTGGGAAACACAGCAATGCAATGCAAGAATGGATTGTCATACACAAGTTAACAGGTAGATTTTCAAGTCTGAAGCAAATGCTATGTCCTTATAACTAGACAGTTTTTGTAGACTTTGGCTCAGGATATACCCATCCTCAGATCCCAGCCATATGACTGAGTTGTTTCAGACTAACAAGTTACTGAATCATAATATCCTAGTCTCTCTTTCAAGCCACAGCAAATAAGAAGTGGTTTGGGTTTGTTTGGTCCATACTGAAAGATGACACATATACAATTATTGAACCTTTTCTGAGATGTTTTGTGGTGCACACACAATTATTGAGGTTTTTTTGACCCAAAAAGCCTCTTAAGCAGTAGATACATGGCTATATTTGACAAATATTTTATGTGATCCCATCAAAATATCTTTTGAAATAGGTCATAATTCCAAATGCATGGGTTGGAGTCCTTACAGCACATGATAAGCACATTTTACCACATGGCAATTAGGGCTTTGCTCAGCCAATATCCCATTTTGACACAATTTCATGCATACATCTGCAGGGGAAAGCAAGCACAATGTAGTCCACTTCTTTCAATAATACTATCTTTCATAGGTAACCAACTCATATTGTGAAGCCTTTATTTCCCAACACATTGATAATATTTTTCAGTTATATTGTTTAAAATATTTATCTGAAGTCCTCATCTTTATTATAGACTCAACTATCAATTGAGAAACCTCCTTTTGCATAGGAAAATTCTGCTAACTATGACACACTGGAAAACTGCTACAGGACTTATCTGAGAAGCTTGAGAATTGGTACAAATTGGTACAGAGCAGCTGGATATAAATCAACTGCAAGTCCTCCAAGTTTTGGCACAGCTCTGTGGTCAGACTAGTTTTCTCAGCTGAGAATTGCTCAAAAATCCAGGCTTTGGAGCAAGCACAGCAAAAATATTACTAGCAGATAGATAACATCTAAATCAATGATGAGTGCCCAGCATATATGACCACCTTAAAGTTAAAATATGACAGAAGGGCTTTTATTAGTTTTACAATTGTGACTAATATTTTCAAGTAATGCCAAATGCTTTACAGATGTTGATAGGAACAACTGCTGACTACAGCGTGCTCCAACCCAGAACTGAATCAAACACTTTGGAGAAATCCAGATGAGAATTTTGCAGCCAGCCGTGTTGTAAACCTAATCACAAACAGCAAAACACTGTAAATAATACCAAACCGATCCAAAATCCAACATTCATTTCAAGGCTGGGTTTGTTTTTTTTTTCTTTTTCTAACTTTGCTGAAGGCTTCTTGTGAAGGGCTGAAACAATGTTCTGCATCTTAAAGCAACACAGTTCAGTGAAAGTCCTATCTTGGAGCTGCGTACAGAAAAAGGAATCTTGTTGAAGAGCTGGCAGAGTATTGTTGTGATGTAACAGATGTTATGTTCTGCATTACATTATTTTGCACATCACACATCTACTCTGCGGAAAAGATGAACCACATTCCAGTGTCTGATGAAGACAGTGTCTTAAATGCAAGGAAGCAAGGGCTGACCAGTTTAAAATTCACCAAGAATTCTTGAGCTACACTGCGAGACCAACTGGTACTGCTTCAAGAAAGGACATTTCTGCCCCCTTGGGAGGAGTGACTCCATGCACTAGTACAGGTTAGGGATTGACCGGCTGGAAAAAAGCTCTGCAGAGAAGGACCTGGGACCTCCCGTGGATAACAAGTTGACCATGAGCCAGCAATGTGCCCTTGTCACCAAGAAACCTAGTGGTCTCCTGGGGTGCAATAAAAAGAACATGGCCAGCAGGTTGAGGCAGGTCATCCTGCCCCTCTATTCTGCCCTGATACTATGTCCAGTGCTGGGCTCCCCAGTTCAAGAAAGACAAGGAACTGCTGGGGAGAGTTTGGCAGAGGGCTATGAAGATGGTCAGAGGACTGAAATATCTCTCTGATGAGGAAAGGCTGAGATACTTGGGTCTGTTTAGCCTGGAGAAGACTGAGAGGGGATCTTATTAATGCATATAAATATCTAAAGAACAGGTGTCAAGAGAATGGGGCCAGACTCTTCAGTGGTGCCCAGTGACAAGAGGCAATGGGCATAAACTGAAATACAGAAAATTCTGTTTGAACATATGGAAAAAAATCTTTACTTTGATGGTGCCAGAGCATTGGAACAGGCTGCCCATAGAGGGTGTGGATTCTCCTTCTCTGGAGAAATTCGAAACCCTCCAGGATATGTTCCTGTCTGGCCTGCTCTGGGGGAACCTACTTTGGCAGAGCTTATTCTTGGGAAACTTATTTTGGCAGGAGGGGTTGGGCTAGGTGATCTTCAAAGGTCCGTTCCAACCCCTAGCATTCTGTGATTCTGTGATTTTGTCAACTGAGAACAGTAAATATGAGACTCTTGGAAGACCAATGTGATGGAAGGCAGATTGTCACTCAGTCAATCTCTGTAAACAAGATATAAGCAGGAGATATTTTCAAGTGTTGTGAACAGTCTCACTCTGACTGTCCTGTCCAGGGTGTATCTCACCAGTTCCACTTGGGACAAGACTCCAGAGAGCAGCAGAGCTTATTGCAATGAAATTATTTTAAATGCCAAGTCCAAACTTTCCATCTTTCCTTCTTCAAAACTGACCTCTTCAACTTAATTGTAGTGTTATGTCACATGCATAATGTTTTAAGCAATCTGTCGAGGTAATACATTTCTAATTAGGGAAGTAACTCATGAAGTATATTAGAGAAATATGATAAAACTATAAAATAATCCATCTTCCATGTTGCAATTTTTATGCCATTTAGATGTCTGCTTTTATACACCTCTGATTCTTTTTTTCAGCTTATGTAAAAGGCTGGACATATTTTCCTTAGGATGGAAGAATTGTAATGCAAAGTGGAAGTTCTTGCTTAAAAATGCAAGATTCACCTCTGATTCTTGATCCAGGTTTTTGGATGTAGGAGGCTTCTTCAGAATCACTGTTCTAAACTCTCAGCAACATATCATACAGTATGACTTTTACACCTCTTGACTTTGCCACTAATAACATTTATGACAATTTTCATACGAGCCGGCCCTAATATCAGATGCATTCATGTTTTCCATTACACAAGGGAACTACTGGGTGATAATTGGAAAAGCCTAGATAAATGTCTTGCTAGAAAGTCAAACTGTGACAATTACCAATTTTCCAGGCGAGTTCAGGAATGATCAAGAGCACAGTAGGATTCAAAAAGGATTAGAAATGTATAAGAATAATAACACAAATTATAACAGATCAGAAGAAAAAGACATATAGGAGCAGTCATGTATAAACTTGTGAGCTGTTTTGGCCTGCAGTTTTAACTTACTGGTGTTCCAAGAACCACTGTATGGCTCAGGCCATGCAGGACACACTGAAGTGCTGAGTTCTTTTTGGTCTGAAAAGAACCTCCTGTCTGGAATGTTTTTCCTGTAACCATCCATTATGCCTACCATGTCTTGTCACCCTCAAAAACAAGGTAGCAGAGGCAGCACCACACCTGGTCATGAATAAAAATTAGCTGTCCTGAAGGCAACAGCTTGCAACAAGAAGCAACAAATTACTGACTTTCCTGTGTGTGGGGAGATCATCTGTAAGCTTGCCCACCTAATTGGACTTCTGGGGAAAGGACAAGATTTAAGGACAGGAGAAGGTAGATAGGGCCAGGGAAATTAGCCTTTTCAGGCTTGCTCTCTGCAAAGTGATCTTTCATTACAGAAACCATTATTTTCGAACAGGGATTTCCTGGGACTGGCAAAATTCTGCTTTGCTAACAGGTCTGAGAAGCTGTAAACTGGCTTTGCTGGAACAAGACAAAATCACAGATTTGGCCCTTTTCCATTTCTCTTACAGTTCAAGGATGAGAAATCCAAGAATCCTTGCAGAAAAGGAATGTTTCATTGCTGTTGTTGCTTTTTATGGGAACCCTGAGTCATTCAGTGAAATTCTGCTGCTAGACAAAAACAGCTTAAAAGTCTGAAACACGAAGTCCCAAGTTGCAACAGTTCAGAATTTA
>VZRU01018985.1:715066-770623 GCA_013398155.1 Pedionomus torquatus | reverse complement strand
TTTTTTTTTTTTTTTTTTTTTTTTCTGTAGACTGCTGTTTATGATAAAGAAAAGCAGCTGGATAAATGGGTATTTTATCACATATTCACATCATTAATATTTATGTACATTAAATGGAATAAGGGGAGCTAACGGCATGGGAGAGTATATGGAATTACATAGCAATTTGGAACTCTGTAATACTGTATGTTATTATGCTCTAAAGAATACCTGGGGTTTGTTGATCCTGCTGAAGATGACAGCTTTATTTATCTTAGGAAAAGTACAGTACATCCTGGTAGCATTGGCTAGGTCATCTTGTTCACTTCGCACTACTCCATTAACATGGCTTCATCCTGTTTGGGGAGGCACAGCAGACAGGAAGAGGCATTTAAGACTCTGTGACCTTTTTTTTCATTTTTGAAGGTTGCTAGCTGTGATAGAAGCACCTGTCTTCTAAAAGCAGGAATGAGAATAGCTCTTTATGTGCATGCACTTGAGTCCACACCCACGCATTTAATTTACCAAATGCACATCCTACTGCCATCTCCTCAGCTAAATATGACAGGTAAACTAAAATCATTCTACTGGATAACAGAACCACTATGCTGCCACTCATTTAACCAATGTGCTTGTGTGTGTACATATATACGTGTACGAGTGTCTCTCTATATATGCGTACCAGAGAGAAGCGAATCTTGCATGTAGTACTCTGCCATACTAGATGAACTGTATGGAGATTGCTCTGTGGTCTCTCAAAATAGCAGGATACTTTGCAGATATATATAAACAACTTTGATTTTCATGGAAAGAGAGCAAGAAAACAGCAAGAATGGTTTCTACAGCATGGAAATCCACTCTTCCGTTTACTCTGGTCACTTCTTGGTTAACCTGTCATTTCTGCTCATTTCACTGATAATTTGGCTGCTGATACTGAAAAGATAGATGAGGTTCTGGTAGAAAAAGTGGTAGAGATATGTTTACATGATTTGCTTTCCTTCTGGAAATACGTGTTTCTAAACAAGATGCAAAAAGCCTTACTGGGATTGTCATGCAGCCATTTCCACAGCCTTATGCACCACACATGGACTGTCTTTCCAAAACCCCAATAAGATGCAGTATTAGAACTTTAAAGTTACCCTTTATATTTCATTCACGCTGTTCAATCTCACTGTGGCTTTACACAGATATAATAATCTCTTGACATCATTTTATAAATATATGAAAGAAATAGGTTTGAGAGCCTGAGGAAGATAAAATTACTATAAAGTCTTGAATTACTGATTTGTCACAAGCAACATCATCAGATGAAGTTATCCTGTCTAGGACTCAGAAAGCAGAGTCCTCCTCCACTCTCCTTTGGGCTCCTTCATGTTATCTTTGGGGATATTCACACATGCTGCTGACCCCCCACACTTTTGTCCAGCTCTCTGCTCACACCCACATTTATCCTTCTTTTTATCTCCTTCAGGTAAAAGGCCAGATAAGGGACCATGACGATTGCAGTTACTGTGATCATCACCATTGCTTGTAAGCAACTGCCCATAACCACCTTTGCAGCTTCATGGTATATTTACTCTTCCTTTTGCAGGTGCTTGTGGCATATTTCTCCTTAAACTCTATCTGGAAATAACTGCAATTTTCCTTCAACCGTCCTTTGCTGGTCAGGAAATTTTACACAGTAGTAACTGACTGCAGCTATTCCCTAAATACAGCTGCCTCTGATGTGGAAAGTAATAACCTTTAAGAGGGCCAGAAGAAAGCCTGCTTGTCTTTGCAGCAAGCAGAAAAAGCATGGCAGAGTTTTAGGTAAGTGGGATATAATTAGCCATGTTGGAATTTGACCAGGATATCAGGGTTAACACCCCTGCTCCTGTGAGAAGTGCCTTGGGAGTTCCTCAGAAGCAGGCAGCCAGGACCTCTTGTTTTCATCACATTCCAGGCACTACATGACAGCTACCCAAATATACTTTGTCTTAATGAAACAGAAATATGCGTATACTTACACATACTTAACAATTTGGAACCAAGGTATGGATCTAGTCCCAGATTGCATGAATTCAGATTTGTGAAATGTTCAGAGTGAAAGAAGATGTCTATATTTTAGTTTTAGTTAGCTATTGGGAAATAGTAACGACAAAATCAGTCACTGGAAAAGCTGATGAGCCCATAGGTTTTCTGACCAGCTAGGTCTGCTTGTAGTTGACTGATAGGTCTAGAGGTGGGCATTTCTTGTGTATGGCTTTTATGTGTCACCTGCACAACTCAGTTTGGAAGGAGCTCTGGTCATGGGCACTACACAGCACTCCACAAATTATGCTGCATGTGGAGATAGCTGTGCAGACAGGAGTCCCAGTACTTTACAGCACCCAAGAAGACTTGCCCAGCCCCTTCCCATTGCATGCGTCTTCCGACTTCTTATGTTTTTATATAACGTGAGCTACTCTAGCTCTTCCACTATCAGCTGATCACCTTCCTGATGTCTTTTCTAGCCCCAGGCTTTTATTACTTCCCTATGAGTCATGCATACCAAGGATCGATGCAGTTCTGCCCTACGCAGGAAGACTGCGGGACAAAACAGCTGCCGGGGGTGGGAGGAATGAAGATTCTTTAATTCCTTCAGTAAATCTCTGCTTGCTACCAGCAACTACCAGAGGGTTATGGAAAAGTGGCTAAGAATTTTGCAGTAATTAGTGTATGGACAGAGAGATTTGTCTTATACCCATATTTTCTGTAACCCACAATTATTAAATCAGGTGAACTGTATTCACCTAAGTTCAAATTAGTACATTTGTCACCGGGAATTTCCAAACAATTCAGTTATTTCCATCCCTAACAAGTATGAGCACTGGTAGAGTTTAGATCTTCCTATTTTATACATTTCCATATGTTGAGCATAGAAGAGAAACTTATTCTTTCTCTCCCAACATATTCTCTCCTGCGCAATGTGAATGTATTACATGTAACCATATTCCAAGGCAATGCGATTAGACAAATTACTGCACTCTAAAAAGTGACATTAAAAAATACCTTCTCATCTTTATTAGCTCACTTTTTCTCAGTGAAATATGTTTGGCTTACAAGAAAAGTAATATTTTTCATTCCGATCTCAGGCATCCCAAACCCTAACAGAGCTATGGGTCAATAGCTCAATGAGAAAAGGATTGACAGAATGATTCAGATCCTTTTTGACACCTCAGCATCTTTGAATTATTGCTTACGTAAGGCATTGGTTATACCTGACAGTGAAAGGCTGGGAAAACACATGATTCAGACAATGATCTGTGTGCAGGAATTCAGATAACCTTCTGGTAGCTCTGCTCTGCTGCACTCCATGTGCAGTGAAAACAGAACATAACTTTTTTTTACCACTGAAGTTAAAGCAAGAAAGTAAGATAGAAGTCAGCCAATGTAATGAGTCAGAAATGTCTTATACACCATGTAGCAAATGGGAAACTTTTTTCTGGTGTTTGGTGTCAAAACTTGTTTTGGAGACTGACGGTAGGCAGTAGATGCCAGGGCAATTGATTTTGCTACATAGTTATTAAAAAACAGCACTGCCACAACTGCTTGGCAAGAAAGGGCTGTGCAGAAGCCCTTCTCTCTGGTGGCTTTGGGCAACAGCAGAAGTCAGGGAGCTCTCATGGGCTTCTGTGTTACCGCAAGCCTGCCATGGCCCCCTGCACTTGGGTCTGTTTCAGGAGTGAAACTGCAGCTTCACTGGTCTGCCCAGGCCCTGTGGGAGGACATGCATTCAGCAGGAAAAGGAATTTCTCTCCTCTTCAGCTCTGCAGCACTTTTTAGAAACTGTTCGTAGAGCTGAGCAGCTAGTTTTTGGCCTTAAAAATCACTATTGACCACCAAGATGAAGAGTAAAATAAAGGCTATAAAATTACACATCCAAGACATAACAACCTGCAGCAGCAGCTGTGCTTTTGGAGACAGCCCCCGATGTGCCTGAACTGTCCCTCCCATTTCTGAGCATGGAGGGGTATATGTGTCTACTGCAGCAGTGCAACCACAGCCCTGTTCCCTCCAGGCTGAGGGACCTTCACAAAAGCTGCAAGAAGTGACTTCCTACTCTGTCCTCTAACTGTGGGACACTGGGAGCTGGACCAGTGACTACAGCGAGAGATGCTTGCACTGGACTTAAGAGTAATTAAGAAGTAATATTAAAACAAATGGGAACAAACGAGGAGCTGAGAAAAAGCAGCAAGTAGTGAGGCGGAGGAGGTGGCGATGAGTCCCACACTGCTGGCTCAGTTACTGCTTTTTGTCATAGGCACGTTTTTGTGCCACTTCAGGCTCAGTGGCTTTGAACAAGGGTCACAAGTGTGAGAACTACTGCTGCCAGGCAGATATCCAGGCTGTTTGAAGACATCTGGTGGATTCAGAGAAGTAGAGCAGTGACATGTGGGTATGGTGACCACCACTCATCTGGAGATTTGCTGGAGCTCAGCAAATGTACAACCTGGCCACCATGACTGCTGCTGGTGGAGTGCCACAGCTACACCCGCTTGCACTGGCAAATTCAGCTGTCCCTTAGGCAACCCAGGAATGGCAAAGCTCTCTAGCCTTGGTGGCAACCCTCAAAGTAGACCATATAAATTTCGTGGTATAGGGACCATGTTTTCTCCTCTGCTTGCATACCAGCCAGCACTTTGCTTTCACTTAATAAGTATTAGCTAACACAAGTTGTTTTGGTCTCCCATCAGGGCTCTTTGTGTACACTTTAATTTCCACATTCTCCATCTTTTTAAGAGCAATTGACAGAAAGTTGTTAAGTATGAGGGCCTGGGGTGGGCACTGGGTAGGAGAACAAGAGTGCCACAACACTGGCTCATGGTCTCTATCATAGCCCAAAGCAATTCACTCAGCGTAACCCCATACCAACATCTGTTTGTGCAAAACGGGGCTATAATACTCACTTGCCCCTTCCTAGGGGAATGATCAGTCTCTTTGCACTGTGCTAGGAAAATCTAAAAATTCTGAGTATAATGATGCTTCTTCCCTGGAAATCCCCAGAATGATACATTATAAAATGACAGCACATCAACAAAACAGTACTGACTTGATCTGTGTGCCCCTAGATGTGCTGTAACAGGAAGGTTCACCATTGGTGGTACTATCACAGCTCAGGTAACTGCCATGGCAAGGGCAAATGGGTAAAATACACAGAGTGGCATTTTTTTGGGATATTGAGTAAAGTGGAGAACCTTNCTTCTTCCCTGGAAATCCCCAGAATGATACATTATAAAATGACAGCACATCAACAAAACAGTACTGACTTGATCTGTGTGCCCCTAGATGTGCTGTAACAGGAAGGTTCACCATTGGTGGTACTATCACAGCTCAGGTAACTGCCATGGCAAGGGCAAATGGGTACACAAATGGGTACAAAAATGCCACACAGAGTGGCATTTTTTTGGGATATTGAGTAAAGTGGAGTACCTTGGCTGACAGGACTTCTTTTCTCTCCATGCAGAATATTGTGACGTGGGACTTTGCTTCCTGATTTTTCCGTGTAAAACATTTATTGAAAATCCAAATAACTAATGTGAAATAGTTCATAGATAACCCGTGCAAGTAAGTGAACTGTATTTTAATAAAGCGTAATCACTTCTATTCACAGAAGGTATTCTGAATTTTGGAAAGGTAGTTCTGCTTTAAGGTTTAGCACTTGGGATTAAAGACAGTACTGTATGACTTAAAAGATTTAAGAATTATACTTTAGGCAGTCATGCTATAATAAGCTTTAGATCAACAGTTCATATAGCATCACGGGATTCTCAGCCGCCCAAGAGAAAGAGTCCTAATATGCTGTAACCTACAACTTTTCCCTTGAAATGTCTTAGTTCTATGAAGCAATAAACCAGTCTGGACTAAGTTACTGAAGGTCTTTGAAGTACTGGAAGACCCATAAATAAGGTGAGTACTTTGGAAGGGGGGGCTCATTTTGTGGTGTACGTATACAACTATTTCATAGTCAAGTTGATTTGTAGCTGCCTGTAAGTTAGTTTCCTGGGAGCAATAAATCTTAATTCAAGCAAAACTAAAATGTCACCAGTATTCATTTCATGCATTTTTTACCCCATCAGGAATAAAAAAAAAGTCAGCATTCATGTAAACTGTTCTATGCTCAACTTGCAGCTCTGTGCTAAAATTACAGTTCATAGTATGAAATTTTTATAAATCTAAATTGTAAACATTGGGTAACAGATGTACCATTGCATGGCCAAAAAAGAATGGTAACTGTCACTGGAGAAATAAAACTGAGTTATTGTTTCCAGTTTCAAAAGAACAGCAACAAGTCTAAAAAACTATATGTGATCTTTGTCCTTTTTTCCCTTCAGACACCTGCACTCATCTAATGTTTCACTGAGCCCTGAAAAATAAATGCATAGCTTCAGTCTCCTAATCCATGTGGCTCCAGAGACCACTGTTACATGAGAACTTAAACTGATGATGCTGAGCGTCCTAGGGGCAGCTTAATCTTTTTTAATTCAAATCAACTGAGTCCCATGTGGCGCTAGGATGATACTCTATATGCTGCAATCAGACTGACCTAGACTTCTTGTGCTCTAAATGATTAATGAAACTGCCTCCTAGTTTGTTTCTATGGTGATCTGAAACTTGACACGATGTAGGAATCTGCCATTCACGCTGAATGAGTCGAGGAGGAGGTAGCCCAGGAACAAAACTCCATCAGTTGTACAGAGAAGGCTGAATTTTAAGTCATTAGTCTCCTTGTACTTGGGTTGTTGACTTTTGAAAATAAAGTGACATAAAATATCCTAGTTAATATAGCTTTAATTGGGTAGTTTAATAGACAATTGTTCCAATATTAGCAAGATGAGTTACTCTGAAAACTGCCTTCTATGTTTTCTTTTGATGGGCAAATGTGAGATAATGTCATAGCAGTAATTGCAAGGGGTTAACAGTTGCATATAAAGAAGCAAATTCAACTGCAAAAACTCTGAAATGCCTTCAAATACTGTAAAATAATGGTCTAGGAAAGAAAAATCTTAGGTAAATGTCTATGTTCAGGTTTTATTGAGCCCATGAAGAAGATTTCAGGATTCTTGTATGTTTGTATTTTGATATTGCTGTTTCAAATAAGGCGAGATTTAATTCACTACAGTATTTTGAGGCTTTTAGAAAAAATAAGTGCCTTTTACTTTTATTTCTGGAGCAACTGCATTACCAAACTTTTAAATATTTTAGTGCCTGGACTACTGATGAGTATCTGCAGCCATGCTTAGGTCTATCTGTAGTCACTAAATTAGCTTAGCTACCTCACCATCCACAACGCCATCAAGCCCAGCTCAAACCAGCTGCCTGAAATTTTACTCAGCATCTAAATCCAGTGTTGCATCCCATGCTGGATGCCAAGAGGCTGTTGCTAGGCTGTCGGCAGTACTGGCTTTAGGCAGTTGTTAAGGTTGACTTGGTTGTGCTGCTGTAGCCAGACTGCCTTCAGAGCAAGCCTCATTTTTACTCCTTCCTCTTCCCAGGAAAACACACTTGAGCCTTTGTTGAGTCAAACCTCAATGGCCATCTAAATACATATAAAGGCAAGTACACACCAGGTTTTTCTGAAGATGGTGAGGGCAGTGGAGCACTACAAACTCAAAGGCAATTTGCTGGTGCTCTTTCTGTCTCTGTTACTTAACACACATTGCCTTTACTGCCTCCCTTCTCAACTCCTTTCACCAATGCCAGTCACTCCACCAGCACAGGGAGAGATGCTGCTTTTTCCTTTTCATGTCTGTTTAAAGGGAACACTGTTGCGCTGTGTATTTGCCTCTGGTGAGGCTGTCCCTGTACTGATCTCACTGCATCTCTCAACAGCTTTTCAGGAGGGCAGAGCACACCCGAATCATCTCATCACTTCATCTGGAATCAATCACTGTAGGTCCACCGATGTCAAGAAAACTATGCTCATTTGCATCAGCACGTGACCTGGTCCTATCTTTCTGTGATCTTTAAATCAACAGTGCTCCCATCGGGATTCACAATCTCAGAGGAGTCTAAATCCACTTTCTAACGTATTTAACCAATGTCTGCCACTTTTCTTTCCTATCATAAAACACGTTGTGGCTACTGACCCAAATTCGTAACAACTCAAATTCTTTTGATATTGATATGGATTATTTCTCAATATCACACCCTGTATTCAGAGAGTTTAAGAATCTAGACTTAGCAGATGTTATAACTGATATAGTTCTCAGTAAATCAGCTAACTTTGCTGATGTAAAATACTTCATGTCCAGGATTTTGAAATTAATCTGAAGTACTTAGTATTTTCAAATGTGCCTCAATTGACATTGCCCCTCTATATTTCTTTGACTGTCTTTGAAGATCCTAGTTTATTTTATTTGCCAAATGAAGTAATAATGGCATGATGGTTTACATTTTTCCCAAGCGTCACTTCTTGGGATCACACAATACCGTAAAAGCTTCAACTTGCATTTTAAAAAGAAAAGGCAGAGACAAATGGAAATCCTTTAGGATTTCCAAAACAGCAAAATCTAGCATGCTGTTCCCAGATTCCATTTTTAAGGCAATCCCTTATTTGAGGGAAGAGCTTGAACTAGTATTGAATATCGTTGTTTAACAACATCAAATCTATAAGCAGATGTCTCACTGAGGTTCTTAGAAGGTTTAGTAGAAAAAGAAGTAATTTTCCTTGAAAAAAAAAAAAAAAGAAGTTTTGTTTATTTTTGCATAAGAACCATGGAGAAAAGTTCTTTAAACAGAATAAAAAACCTTTGCTGGCTATACATTTTTCCTTGGATGTGTGTAAGACCATGCTCCTGTGATGTTTGTTTGGGAGAAAGCTCCCTTTCTGGGTTTCCACATCCTAGGCCTCTAGGTTCACTTAATTTTTTTTGAGCTGTTTCACTTTGATAGAAATAGAAAAGTGTTTATCAGACTAGCCTTCTTTTCAGGGCACTCATCTTGGAGTACCTGGAGATCCAGGTTCAAGTCATTGCTTCAAGCCATATGGGCCAAATTCCTGCAGCCCCTGTCTGCAGAGTAACCATTTTCAGGTGAAGGTTCAGTGACTAGAGTTATCACAACCTCCGTCTCTTTTATGGATAAAACCACCCAGGAAAGAGGAGAGAAACTGGGAAACATGGAGACCAATTATTTTGATTCATCTGATTTTTGGAGGTGGGCCTGCATGACAGACCTTAGTGTCCCTCTATCATCACCATTTCTAAGAAAGCAGTACCTTTCCTGGGAGAGTTAACAAAGCACGGCCCCAACTTCTGTGTGTATGTATCCTTTTAAAGCAACAAAATTAAACCTGAACCTTTAGGGCAAAAATGAAAAACATGTTTATATGGCTGTGTGGCAGAGTCACCTCACCAAGGATCCTGTTAGAGCAACCATGTGGATTTAATGCCACCTGTCAAAAGCCACACAGACAAAAACTTTTCATTCTCTGAACTGAAATCGTTGGCTTGCTTTGGAAGAAAACTGCATTGATCAACTTATTTGTGGGACTATTCTTCTCACAAGTGGGATGTATATTCTTGGGAAGCAAAATCTTTGTTTCTTCTCTGGGAGGAGGACGTTTTTTCCCTGGGTGAACACAAAAGAGTGAGAGTCATGAGCTCCCTACTACCACTTTAAGACTGTTTTTAGGAGTCTTCTGTGCCTGTGGTTGAAGGAAATAATGTTCTATTAAACACATTATGAACTGAAAAACACTTGTTTCCAGTTCAGAGAGACAATGCCAGGATGCAGGCATGAAGAATGAGGCCTGAACAGAGTCATTGCGATGATGCCAGTGACCCCATGAGTCTTCCTAAAAGAGATCTCTCTTGAGACATCTCTCAACTGCCCCGTATTATCACAGTCCTTGCATTCAAGTTTTTTTGCATTGACAGAGCTCATGGCATTGATTAGGGTTCCTGGGCACTACTGGAATGACAAAAGAAAGAATTATTTTTTAATTATTATTATTACAATGGCTCCAGTAATATTTGTCTTTGGACAAGGACAGTTTCTGCTATTCTAGTGCTTCTTATTACATCTTCTGGATACTACGTATGTGGAAGGGAAGGGCAAGTACTAATTTTTGGAGGAGAGACATGACAAGTGATGAGTTATTATACTCTGGAGACACCAGTCTGAAATCACTCACTATTGGGATATACTTAAAATACTATAAATCTTCTGAGAAACCAACAGTTCACATACAAGTACAGAAGTCTGTAGTCTGGTTAGGAAGAAGCATTGCTCCCCTTTTTTTTATACAGCGCCTGGCATCCTGGTCACAGATCCTGTCTGCTTCTGTTGGCAGCTGAACGATAGCCCATGGATAGCCAAGGATGCTAGCACATGGATTTACAGAACAGCATGTGGATTTACAGTGACTAATTATTTGAATATGAATCAACAATGCAACACTGTGGCAAAACAGGACAAATGCTCTGCGTTGAGTCACATTAATAAGAATGTCACGCGAAAAAGAAATGAGGTAATTATTCTGCTCTACTTCACTTGATAAGCCTCAGTTGGAGCATCGCATGCTGTTGTGAACAGCGCATTAAAAAAAAGAAATACATACTAATTGGAGAACTCAGAAGAGAAAAACAGAAATGAGAAACGATTTGGAAAATAGCCCTTATGTATATGGCTATTCATAAACACATGAAGTGTTATTTAAAAAAGGGGCAATTATTCTTATTATCTTAATTCTATACTAATAAACTGATTGAGTACAGAAGAAACTGAAGTGGGCAATGCCAGCAACAACATAGATTGCAAGCTGAAGTGTCATATAGAAACACTACTTTCAGAGCAAAAGGCCAAAGAACCTCTTGGCATCACCATCTGTGGAAATACCCCAGACTAGCCTGGACAATAAAACTGGCTGGAGGACAATTGATTTCACTCCCAAATGCTTCTGAGGTCCAAATTTAGCTTCACGTCAAATCAGAAAATGGCTACATTCTCTGTAAAGAAAAATGTTAAGAAAACAATACACTAACCAAAAATTTTCATTTTGACCAAATGTGTTTAAAATGTAATTATTTTCTATTTCATGCTGTAATTAAAATATTCTAGCTGAAAAGTAACTTGGAAACTAAAAATAAAAGCACCTTATCCTAAAGTTGACAAAACAGAATTTATCAACAATATCCTCAAAAGTGAAAAGAAGATTTAAGAAGAAATAAAAATAAATCAACATTATATTGTAAAATAATTTTAAATTTCAGTAGAATTTTGCTTTAAAATTGGATGTCTGGTTTATTTTATTTTATTTTAATTATTTTTTTAATTCATCTTTGAGGTGAGAGTCACATGTTCAACAGGGAAAATTTAGGAAAGGTACTTCCCATTTTGAGACTTGTAAGGGAAAGAAAGGAAGGCCTCAGAGGGCAGTTCTTGAAATCAAAAGGTACTTTTGAAGAAGGAACTATTTAGTCCTTTCAGTTTTTAACTATTAGCTTCCAGTGCTCATAAAATATCTGAGAAAGCACGCAGAGCTAAAATTTGTGCAGTACTTGGATAAAATGAAGGTAGCATAACATATGATAGTGCTAGTTTTCAGTAGTAAAACTTTCCAATTTAATATCTCATTATGGCTTTTTAATTTGTGCAGAAAAAACCCTGATTTTTAGAAACATCCACTCTAAGCTACTAGGGAAAACAATGATGGTCAGTATATCTGTATAATATGTATACTGGTGCTGTCTTTTGGCCCTCACATTTATGCTGCCTCTTCTTGTTTTCAGGTTGCTGCATTAGCAAATTGGCCGATGGTTCTCCAAGCATGGCACTCAGCCTTTGCAGCCCTGGGGATATCAGTAACACAAAGATTGCCCCTTGCGAGCAGCAGTGACCTGCGCCCTACAGCTCTATCTATCACATGGAAATGTACCTCTCCGCGATTGTCACTTTTCACAGCTCCATCTCAATATCTCTTTTCAGGTTTCCCGCTGACTGACAATGTCAGTTACAACATTTCACACAATTTTTCTTCTCTATGTGTGAAATTACATATCCAAGAACTGTGAAAAGAGAATCAGCAGGTTCCCAGTGCTGTTTCTCTGTGAGGAAGGAGAATTAACCGCCATATANAAAAAAAAAAAAAAAAAAAAAGAAAAGTCTGTGAATATTTGTTCACATTTTTAAACACATCTGCTATGATTCAGTTCAAGCCATTTGTCCTCTTGGACAAGAAATATCGCAGGCGTTATTTATGTTAAGTAAATTTTAAAAGATTTTACCAGGGATTAATCCTAAATTCTAAATTTTAAGCATTTTTACCAGAAAGACAATTCTAAGAATAATGTTTAAGCAGTCAATTTTAAATTTTGACTACTGTTTGCTGACAACCTACAGAGTAAAAATTATTTGCCTGATAATTTCACAGTACTTAAGATAATATGGCAGGTTTATAAACAGCTCACAGAAGAGGAGAAGAAATATATTTACTGACAACTATTTTCTTATTCCTTCTGCTCAGTAAGGTTAAAGGTGGTACATGCTGTAGCCTCAGGTCCATGGCTTTTTGTTCTAAATGTCACTAACTTAGGAAAAAGACAATAATTTATTCACCAAAATACAACCAACCCATTTTCAATAAGTTCCATGAATGCCTTGCACAGTTATTTCTCCTGACATGTGAGATAGAGGTCAGGTGGGTACTCTGAGCATAGTGAGGGTAATGGAATCCGTTGTCATGTCCTACACCTGCTTTTTTTTTTTTCTTTGTTCTCAAATTGGAAAGCGATCGTGGAAACTGGGAGTCAACTGATGCTGCACTGAACAGGCAAAAGTGGAGTGCACGAGGTTATGCCCTTTGTGCCAAAGCATTAGCACAGCTGGCAGCAATGGAGTTGTGTAGACATATGTAGGTTGAGATATGAAGTCCATGCATACGTTTTCTCTCATACCTCCTTTTTACAAAAAAACCCAACCCAACAAAATCAACAAAGACAAGGAAAATCAACATAAGCAAATAGAATTTACAGTTAAGCACAGAGATGAAGCAAGAAGGCATCACTCAAAAAAACTTCCTGCTTGTAAAGCACCAACCAAATGCCTGCTTATGAGGGCATTCCCATGGCATCTGCTCCAAATGCTTATACAGGAATGACAATTTCTTTTGTATATTCATTTTGCTCTTGTTACTGCAGCTTCCTACTAATGGCAAGCATTTGTTCTGGAAGTGTTTGTCTGAACTTCTGAAGAAAGAAAACATTTGCCCACAAAGTAATACAGTGGAAATGGGATGCCCATGGCCTGCTGAAACCCTATCTGTGCTGTATCAAGTGAGGCCATTGACAAAAGTTAGTCACACTGTGATTTTTTTTCCTAATACTTTAAATAATTATTTCCTATTAGTGTACATTTGATTTTGTAAGAGTTTTAAAATGGTATGTGTTGCTAGTGTTTGTTCTCTTCTTTGCCCATTTCCTTAGCAGTCCTCGTCTAGTTATCATAACTAGTCACTCACACGACGTTTTCATGGCTTTATGGCTTACACTCTGCTTTGCATCAAACTTCAGGCAGTTTTTAATTATGAAAAATTAGATATGTAACTCACACCTTCCTCAAGCTACACCTCGCATATGTTACCAGGACTTAAGTACCAGATCAAAATAGGTCTTGCTGTCCTTGGCAGTAATCTGTGGGCTATATTTTTACATGGATAAACTGTTCTTGTACAGTTTTTCCACTCCACAAACATGAACAGTCTCTCCTTCAATATTAGTCACAAAAGTCATCTCTGACTCTACCTGACCTTCAGCAAAGGTATTGTGGTTACGGATTTAAGATATTGTGTGCTTTCTAACAGCTCCTGTCCATGTCCTAGAAAGTGGTCAAGAGAGTTTTTATTTTAGGTAGCTGCTTTTTACATGCTAACAAGCACACTCAATGGAGTTTTCATATCATACTGTGGGGTTTTTTTCTTGCAGGTAATTATGGAGTAAAGTAGAACCACAAGGATGATGGCTCCCCTTCCAAAATGTACACAGGGTGAACAAGAATCGTGTAAGTTACTGCCCAGTGGCCCTAAGTGTTCAAGTGCCACAGGCAGCACTTAAAATATCTCTAGAAACAAAGAGATATTTTAAACTTCAGGAGTTCATTCAGGTTACAGACCACCTGGCACAAGGTGGTGGTAGATTTTCATGATGGGTCCCTGTTACCTCAAACCAGGACAGTCCCAAGATTCAGACTTTCAAGCCGTTTAACCAGGGTTTGTATCTGTAAGTCAGTCTCTAAAGGAAAGGTGTATGTCAGTCCTATTTTGGCACATCCTGGTCATTAACATATTTTCCTTTTGTCCTTTGAAAACAATGAGAAAATTCTAAGTTTTAATTTTGCATCTATTCACCTTTATACATGGGTGTCCAGCTTTGAAAGGCCATTCTGCATAGCCACTAATGTTTCATCTTTTAAATGTGAGCTTATGTGAGCTTTTACTTGCAGACTACCTTGCTTCTGTGCTGTGTAGGATCAAACTACTTGGCAGGGCAGCAAATTTGATTTGCATCAGGAAGGGATATTAGGCATATAGGATTTCACAGTTCATTTTATATCCTAATTGTTAGAATCCCTTATTTGGGGTCTGAACCAGAGGGATTTGCTGCTCACAAAATCGGTGTATCCAATATCAAAATATTTCAAAAAGTTAATTTTATTTCATCTCTCCAAAGTCAGTTAATGAAAGGTGCAATTCTTGTGAACAGCGTTTGGTCACAAAACTCTCTGAGCCCTCTTTAGTTTCATTAAGAGTGAATTAATGTAATATTAGATGCTGACATTTAAGGGTCACTGCACTCCTACACATTGCAATAGAATTAAAACCATTAAAAAACAATGCAATAGAATTAAACCCATTAAAAATATTATAAGACTCATCCTGCAAAGGGTGAATCAGAAGCTGAGGATGCTCAGCTCTCCTTAGGGACTACAGATATCTACACTGATCTCTAATGACCCAGCTCTGCTCTTCTGATGCTCATGTACCCCATGGAGATATGACTGCTTGTTCCAGACTCCCTAGGAGCCTTCAGGGAGGCATGTGGACCCATACACAATTCCACCAAAGAGAAGAAGATAATTGTCAGAAAAAAAACTGTTACTCAAATGAGGTGAGGGGATGTCCTCTTACGTCAGTTGAGGGAACTCAGAAGGGAGGTGGTTTGCAGACTCTGTGAGACAGCACTGTTGGCATTTCTCCTTATGGTTACAAAAAGCTAGGAAAAAAAAAATGAGCAAAGAGTATTTTGGATGAGATTAGTCTGTCACAGTAATAGTGTTTATTTTACTGATCTAAATCTTGATTCTCCCACCTCTTCTCTCTACAGCTGTGAGACATTATTGGTATCTCTTTCTCAATTAATACTTTTCCAAAGTAAAATAGATTTAATGTTGCTAATTTTTGCAACTGAATGTGGCTAAGCCAGAGATGCTGCAGCACTGTCAGAGGCGAGTTTGGTCTTCTGGTGCAACACACACAACTCTTGGGTCAGCAAGGGCTTTAACTGCTACACTCCCACACTGGGCTTGAGGTGCAGCAGATCTTAAGCTGATACAGAGGAAGACAATTATGTGGCTCCGAGACTGTTCTGCCCACTTTAGTAGGTGTCTCCACTGCGGCTGCTGAGTTTGTCCAGCCCTCAGAGTGCTTGAATGCCTCACTGAGGGATGTGTAAAAGTGGCTGGAAAGCGTGCTCTATTTTTGTTAAGAAAATGCAAGAGCTTCAATCATATGTCTGTGCTGGTGCTCTGCTCATGTATTACTCACTCAGCGTGGACTCAGCATTTCAGGGTGCTCAGGCTGTCTTCCAGCTGCTGCTGCTGGCCTCCTGTGTAACAAAAACCCCTTTATTGTTCAGACCTCCTCACTGAGACCTACAAAACTGAACCTCTGGGTCCAATAATTTTAAACCATGTACAAAAACAACATGAAGAATCTGAGAGGTGGATGCCGACCTGAGACTCAGCACGGACCTGCAGTAAGGTCACGGGCAAGTAATTTCACTATTCAGTTTTTCTATCTGTGCTGATTTCCTTTTGAACTCTGAAGATGCTGACTGAAAACTGAATGGAGGCATCAGACCTAAGTATCACCCTGAATAAAATCCTAACGCAGAAGGAAACCATTAATATTTAATTAATATCCATACTTGGGCACGTACCTACATAAAGTTATTAACATTTTAATTATAGTAATCCCAATCTGTGTTTTAAAATGTCATTTTAAAAACTAAATTATTAAATATTATTTAAAATAATAATAAAATTTTATTGTTATGATTCATTCGGTTGTTAAATCACAGTCCTTTTAACCATCAAACATCTTGATATAGCCATTTAATAGGGCTTAATTAATTACAAATAATAACTACATTGAAATCTGCAAGCTACAGAATTTTTTGTATTTTATTGTCATGGTTAGTTCCAAAGAACATGATGTAGTAGAAAATATTTCTCTACTTCTTATATGTTATTTTTTGATAGTTTTCAGATAGTTCTCTGTATCTTTGGCACAATTCAGGTCTCTAAACTTCTCAAGACATTTTAGTGTACATGTACAGACAGATCAAGAGAAATGAGTCCATGAATCCAAAATGAGCCCATCTGTTAGTTTCCAAATGATGCCTATGCTGGAAACAACAGCTCTTTGGCACCTCTTGGTATCAACAGTGTTATTGGTAAGCTCCACTTTTAAAAAGAAGTATCTTCAAGTATGCTTCAAGGCAGCATAACCATTTCAGCCAAAGAGCCAGAGGTCACTACCAATAATTCAGTCTCCAACCATGAACTCACAGTTCTAAACCACTGGTGATATTGGGGTACAGTAAGGGAGGTCAGACTCCTGGTCTTCATCGCCACCTTTTCTTTTCCACTTTCAATACCACCCTCTCCTCTCACTTGTCCAGGCAGTGTGTCACCCCTTACCTCTCAGATTGCACCAGCAGAATAAACTGAGGAGAACAGATACTGCACATTAATTTAGACAGAAAGTCAAGCAGCTCCATGAGCAGCCTGGAAGACTCTGCCTACACCAAGCCAGAATCAAACCTGTGTTCTGCCGTATCATACTGACCTATTTTATCTCTGAAAGTTGTAAGAGGCTTGAAATTATTGTTACAAAGTGAAAAATAATAGTCTGGTGACTATCTTTAAATCTAGAGGACAGTACCAGACAACTGTGCAAAATACAAGCAATCAGGACACATCAATCCTCTTCAATATTTCATTACCACATCTTGCGTCCAGCTAATTTTCCCAGGTTTCAGCCAGCACTTGAAATGAGTTAGTGACAACTGGCAGAGGAAACACACATCAGCTGCAGTCATACCACAGACGTTAAGTATGTGTTCACTTTTCAGAAATCCTTGTGATTTTGGGACCAGCACTCACACACTTGAACTTTAGTCCATGCCTCCTTGCTCTGCTGGTTGACAGAAGGTAAAGGACAGTTTGCTGCCCCTGTGGCAGAAAACCACAGAGCTGGTAGCACTCACTGCTTCACAGGAGTTGCGTTTTCTCTCATTCTTCCTCATCATTGTCTCTCAGTAATTCTTATGCTACAAGGAACATTTCTACAGGACTCTGGCAGTAGCAGAGTTTAC
Source organism: Pedionomus torquatus (assembly GCA_013398155.1). NCBI lineage: Eukaryota > Metazoa > Chordata > Aves > Charadriiformes > Pedionomidae > Pedionomus > Pedionomus torquatus. The sequence goes on along the minus strand of VZRU01018985.1, from coordinate 753,029 downwards.
ATATTGAAAGATCAAAGGCTGGTACAGAGAGCCATTGGATCAGCCAGGCCAACTATTTACAGCCTCTGGGCACCAAACTTCAAGGCTCATTTGCCAAGCCCTTTTGCAAATGGGATACAGGAGAGTTTGCACAAAGCTGGTATCCTAACAGTTCAAGCATATAGCCAGTCAGAGAAAACTTTCATCCTGTTCGTCGCAGATGCTCAGTTGGCCATGCCATGTTCTTCTGACAGCTTGATTGCTATTTGGCAGTAGTTTCTGAGCAAATTACAAACTTAATAGTTGTGTGTATCAAATAAAGCACCTACAGTAAAGCAGACTCCAATAATATGCATATTGTCTGCCTAGGTGTAAAATTAATAACTGCTGTTAGCACAAATAAATAAAAGAAGTAATATGTCATCAGTGTGTGTTTGCTTAGACTAATTCATGTGATTTGCTCCACATCATGTACAAACGCTCTTCCCCTCCCAATATTGCAGTCATAAATTTGGGATGAAAATGGTATAAGAGAAAAAACCAACCCCCTATTCTTTTGATTTTTATTAAAATGTTTTTCAGGAAAAAGTCAATCTATTTAAGGTAGTAGAGAAACACTGTTCTTTACCTCAAGGATTTCTCAGGATTTCCTCTGAAGTCCTGGTTATTTGAGAATGGTCTGGATTAATTCATAGGTAGGGCTCAGTGGGGTGCAGAAACTACTCACTTTTGGTGAAACATGCTGCATGTTGTACATCCATTCATCCATCGAAGCTGAAGGTCCCAATGCAGAACTAGAGATTCAGGCAGCACTAACCAGGCAACTTGAAACCAAAGCGCTTGGGCTATACTCTGGTTTCAGAGACTCATTAAACTAACAGGGTTGTTAATCCAACTATTGTTGATTTTGGTGAAATCAAGAGAGTGGGGAAGTGACAACCCACGCAACAGCAAAGAGATATTTGCTGCTGCCTCAGCCTTGTGAACGTGTGGGAAATGTACGAAGGAAAGCCTTATGTATCATACAGGAGTCTCCCTGTGGCTTCAGAGAGCATTACTGCACACCAGTTCTTCAGAAAGCCCTGAGGAGATATTTCAGACAGCCCTATAGGACAAATATTCAGCTGGGTCTGCAGCAGAAGACTGAAATTTTAGTTACCATGAACAACTGCTTCCTGCAGCAACGCAGGCTAATCTATGGGGGGAGAAGCAATATTTTATTTAAGCCTAAACAATACATGTGGCCTTCTTCAAAACAAAAGATGGCTTTAAGAATGACCATAAAGCACTTGAAATCAACATTCCTACAGGAGCAAACAGCCAAAATTGTAATGTCAGAAGGGGAAGTACATAAAAATGAGAAATCTTGTTAAAATGGAATTTAAAGGGAGCAACCAAAAGAATAAAAATTTGCAGATCCCATGTTTATATACACTATTAAAGTCTCAGGATAATCGCACATTACATATCCAAAAAAACCCACAGAAACCAAACCTTAAAGGACCACACAAAAAATGCAACACGACTATATAATATAGTAAGGGCAGCTAATTGGAGTAAAAAGAAATCCTTCGAACAGTGGAGCTCATGTGGAGCAATGAAGAAAATAGAAAAGAACATAAACTTTAGCAAGTCAATTCGTAACTCATAATAAAGCTGGCCAAAAACATGGTAAGGAATAACACACTAAAGGCATAAAAAAGTAGTAATAAAATCTTTTTTCAAATGCGTTAGTGTTAGATGCAGAAATTCTGCCAGAGACTTTGTAGGGCTGATAGATGACTGTGCTGTAATAGCAGTGCTTATGAAAGACAAATAAAAAGTAGTATTCATGGGGTGAGGGACCCTAATTGCACACACTCCTTTATGAGCCCTAGATTAGCTATTTCTGTTCCAAAAGAGATCTGGTAGTTCTTGTGGGTAGTTCAACAAAAATGTCAGCTCAGTGCTAAGGATCTATAGAGAAACAAGTAGAATGTCAGTACTCATCAAGAAGGGAACAGAAAACAAAGTAGAAAATGCTGTATACATATCTGTAAAAAAGCCTAAATCTTGAATCCTTAATACCATGCATTGCTGGGGGTAGTGGGGAGCTGTCTGCATGAACATTAAATTCAAGGCTTTTCTTCTCATCCTGGAAAAACAAGAACTGGGAACAGAAACATTCCCACTATATTTGAAAAACAAACACACAACAAACAGTTAACCTGTGGAACTTGTTGCCACAGGATGCTGAAAAACTGAAAGTGGAAGTGCATCTCAGTAGAATAAAATAGTTTTTGCTTGTTTGAAAATATCCTTTGTTGTTTGCGCAACAGAATCTATTAGATAATGCTGTCACTGGGAAAAGATATCTTGCAACTTTTTCCTAGCTTGATGCAGTCATGTATTTAGGACTGTTCCTATCTAGAAAAATACATTAAGGGCTGAAGCCCCTCAACAATGCCTGTGTAGAGACAGGTGTTTACACCAGGTTTCTCAAAAGCTACCTTCTTGAGTAGGGAATGGCCTGGTGATCAGCTGAAACCCCTGCTGAGGCTATGTGTGGGACCCAAGCTTTCATCTCAGGTAAGGATGCTTGGTCCTGAACTTCCCCTGGTAGCTGGGTAAGTGCTAGCAACAGAGCCCTATCTCCTTCCCAAAAGAAGGCTTAAGTGGAATCCTTAAGTACAAGATATATAGATTTTTACCTACCTGCCTACAGTGATCCTCGCTCCCAGTAGACTGCCCTTGATACGATCTGTAAAGCGTCTGTAGGTGGGATACTGTCATTTCTTTTGGATAAGGCTGCTCCAATTTGTTTAAAATATTAAATATCAGTGATTGAGGAAGAGAGAGGACATGACTGTATGGTCTGGTAGCTGAGTCACTTGTTGAAGAAGGTGAGGAGACCTGGATCAGAGCTGCTGCTCTAGTTAAGATACTCTTCCCACATTGAAAGTAACCTGTCCAATTTTAGACAGGTACTTTTTCACTGCCTCCATGTATGGATTAATGTTTATGGTGAAAGAGTCAGTGCAAGGAGACCTTGAATCTGAGACCTCCCTCTTGACTGGTATTTGAGAATCTCTCTGTAACTCATGGGTTCAAAGTACATGAGAAAGGATTTCTCATGTACTTTGAGACGAATGTACATGAGACGAATGTACATGAGACGAATGTCTCATGTACATGAGACGAATTCTCTGAGAATCTCTCTGTAACTCATGGGTTCAAAATACATGAGAAAGGATTTGAATTCTCGGTCTGTTATTTCACGAGTGAAACAATTACGTAGTTCAGTATGAATGTATTCAGAAGCCTATTTGAAAGTATCTATCAGGTGAGAAGAGCAACCTATTCTAAATACTGATTGGGTGTCAAAGTGCTTAGTGCCATCACAACTTCAATCATTCTGGGTTATACCTTCCGTGTTAGGGGAAGTTTCATTTTGGAAATATATCCATCTGCAGATTCATGGGTGTTGAGGACTTATATACTGACAGTAGCAAGAAGGTCCACAAGTTATTTTGCAGATTTATTACCTACACAACTGCTGCCACCAGTTTCAGTGAAGATATTTTCTGTGGGACTACCACTTTTCTGCAAATGAAACTGGCAGGGCTCAGCTTCTAGGGCACCCATTGTAAAGCTGAGCATTTTCTTTCTTCTAAGCTCATGCATCTTGAATGGTTCAGTCCATATTTGGGTCTTTGTCTTTTTTCTTTAGGTTTTTGACAGTATCAAGAAGAAGATACAGAAGAATTAACCTATGGGGAACAGAACTTTCAGAAACCAGTCTAAGACTGGAAGGAATGCTTGTTACGCCAGAAAATCCCACGTACCTTCTTAACTTCTCTTCCAAGTGCAAAAGAAACTTCCCCAAGCTTACTTCTCTACTAAACACATAATAAAACATCAAAAAAGCTTTTTTACACAAATGTGTGCACAATATCTTCCTAGGGAGAGAAAGAGGAAAAAACCACACATCACACTACTTTAATGTGCTACTGGATGGCAACCTGATCCTGCTAATGAAGGGTGTGGCACAAGAGCCAGAACAAATGAGAAAAAAAAAAACAACCAGCTTTTATATTAACTTTCTTTGCCTTTGAAGAAGAAACAAAATCAAGTTAGAAAGTTCAAATGGTCCATTTTTTTTTTTTTTTTCCTCATGACTTCAATTTTCTTCTGAAAGCAAGTTTACTTTTCTTCCAGGAGTTGACCTTTGGGACAATTTTTTTTTTGTTGGAAGTTACAGTTTCTTTTCCTCATTTTTCCTGTCCATGGATCAGCCAACAACATTATCACCTCTGAAATACTCAAACCTTTTGCACAAAAAGGTGGTTATTACATAAATCTACCATAATAGGTCAGAATCTCAGCTGGCGTGAATTGCTGTAGCTCCATCAGATTGTTGCCAATTTACACTAGCAAAGAATATGGGTCTGTTGCTCTAACTGCCAGAATTCATACTTCAGTAGAAATACAAGTTCCCATTAAAATCCTTCAGTTGGTTTCTGCTTGACAAGCAGATGCCCTGTTACTCTGCTTGACAAGCAGATGCCCTGTTACTCTGCTCCAGTGTCTAATTGCCATCTGGAACCAGTAGCAACCACACGAGAATGTTAAACTGCAATATTGACAAGACTGCCTCTGCTTGGGTTTGATTTGCCACTGTTACCCTACATCTGTATAACTTCAAAGAATTGAGTGGAGACTTCCATGCTGGATTCAGTGCCCTGTGCTTGCCTAATTGCTTACTTTACAACAATTCTTTCTCTTTCTAGTAAACGCTTGCTTCCTGTGTTCGAAGGAAAAATGGATTGTAAAGGGAAAAAGGAACATTCTGTCTCCTCTGGGTGAGACTAACATTTCCATCCTCCATTTACAAACCCAATGTAAAATTCATCTGCATCCCACTTCCAATGTCCTACACATATCTCTCTCGTTTCTGTTTTACCACAGTCATCCTCACTCCAGGATTTTTCCATTTTTCCTATGAGCTACTGATTTTACCTTTAAACTCTTCCCCTTTAAGCTTCCAACTGATCCTATGTGTTACTTTGTTATAAATATAAGCACATCAGCAATCTTTAAATTCAGAATGACTTAGCTTTGCCTACTGAATAGGACAGACTAGAGTATTTGCCTCAGTCATCCCTTTGTCAGTTCAATCAAAAGTTACTTGCCACATGCATGTCCAAAGAAGATACCTAGACTTTAAAGATATAAATATGGAATTATTCTAGGTAAGCTATTCAAGGTGGGGGCATTCTTTTTTGTTGTTGTTCAAAAATGAGAATGACACGTCGTCCTTCTCAAAAAGGAAGATATTTAACTTTATTCACTGAGGTAGAGTGACATGGGCCCTGATAAAGACACCTTCTGCCCACTGGTACTCACCCTGTAAACTACCATTTCCTTAGCATGGAGTGTGCATCTCCCAAACATATGGGAGCCAAAAACATGGGAGCCACCACATCTATAGTGCCTGCACAAAAGCTTAGCACCTCCAATAAGCAAGTGTGGTTATTACATCAGGCAGTAGAAAAAAACCTAAATCCTCTTGAATCTGTGAGACAAAACTTCTCAGGACTGGTGCAAAAAGTTGATGCAACAACTAGATACTAGTGTGAAATATCTGTACTATCAGTCCCCAAGTACCATGTAGTTCTTACTGTTTTTAAAAGTTACATATGAAGACAAGATATAGAAGATTCTGGAAGCAATAAATGCCAAACATGGTTCCAGTAAAGATATTCTCACAGAGAGCAGAGAACAGGCAATGATTTAAGGACTCTACGTGTGAGATGTCAGCACCCTCAACGAAATCTGAGAAAGGTGAGAAGGAATATTCCACTGACAGAAAAAAGGAACTAATAATTGAACAAACTGCAGTAGTTTTCTACAAAAGGAATAGCACATATACAGGGCTGTTTCTGCAATGGCTTGAGTACAATAAAACTAATGCCATTATGCATGCTAACAGCTCTAATGTCTCTTTATTAGTCAGCCAAATAGTGGATTTCCATAAGATATTCATTCACAGCTTGCCTCTTGTTTGGCCATGCCAATATTTGACACTATTATAATTGCTTAGATACACCATGCATATTTTTTTCACCATTCACATGGAGGATTACACCTTTGTTTTGTTGTAGAACAAGGATGAAACTGGGGATGGACAGCACTGCATTGTGGTGAATGTGAGAATATTATTTCTTTAAAAACATATAGGCTTGGACAAGCACATATACCCCCAATAGTTTGCACCAAATTAATTACACAATTCTTCTGTTCTCCATAAAGCTCATGCGAATCCTAGCACAAGTCAAAGTCGGCACTACACCACAGGTAAGGGCCTAATCCCTCATTACCAAAGATAACAGAACAAGTTTGCTCAGTCCACCACTGTCTGTCACAGCCAGAAATTGCTGTAAGGTCACATATGTGGATTTCCACAGCACAAGAGATGCTAAAACCAAAGCAGAGTCAGTACAGAGAGCACTCCACCAGGTCTTTTCTCATCCTTACATGGGAGAGCTAGGAGCAGGAGGGAAACGAAAAGCGAGAATCGAAGATGAAACCTCCCCAATACCAGCATTTCTTGAGTTCAGCCCCGTCACCCCAACTAGCTACTGAGGAGAAACTTAATCAACAGATTTTAACACCATCTCCAAAACAATTGTAAGTGAACAGATTTCCCAATGCACCAGTGTCTCTCTTTCAAACAGTACCTTGCTGACTTTTTAAAAAAAGGAGTCAGTAACTTCAGCCAAGCCTCCTACTCAGCAAAGTGAATCACAAAGTTGCAACAGTCTGTTAGATCTGATCTAACTTCAGTTGCACATCTTTTTTCTTCCACTCTGATTTTGTATGTGTATTTAAAGAAGATATTTTACTTTGTATACTGTTTACTTCCAATTAATATGAATACAGTACAGTCCTGTCTGTCCTGAGACCATAAGTATAGCATAGAATATACCCAGAGAAATATAAAAGAAATATGCTTTCTACATGGGTGTTTTATTCAGGTTTTATTTGCACATATTCAGTATAATTATAGTTTAAGTGGGCTATTTTCCATACCCACATAGGCAGTATTTTCCACATAAAGGTTCACATTGGCTTTAGACCCACCCACAAGCTATTTACTTGCATGGCATACATATGATGACCAAGTTCATAGCTACTTCAGCCAAACCTAAATATTTTCACTTGTGCTTCTTTTGCAAGACATTTTCTCTTGAATAAGTTGTTTTAAGTTTATACAACTGCTTCTATGAAGTTTACCGTGCAACACGTTTGCTCTTTCACCCAGATATTGGCTGCAGCCTCAATTTCAAATAAAGATTTTAAATACTCAAAATGTCAGGAAAGGTTGCAGAACAGTTTTATTTTGGCTATTTTACAGTGTATGGGCTATTTTCAGAAGCTGGATTTCACTTTCAATTTAAAATTTTTAATCTCCCCAAAATTCAGTAGAACTAAGCAAATTTTCATTTCTTTTAATTAGTTCATCTATTGGACACCAGCTTGATTCTCATTGTCAGACAGGGCTTGAAGCAGATCTGCTAATATGAGAACAGGCAAAATACTCAGCAGCAGCACAAGCCAAAAACACCATTTCCCACTTACATTTGGACCACTCCCACTGAACACTTTCTCAAGCTATTCCTAATGGAACTATTGTAAACATGCTCTTCTCACTGGATTTTCAGATGGAAAATATGATGACACTGTAAACTGCAAAGCAATGCAGAGTAGTGAGGACACCTCTGCAACGGACAGATTACCAAAGAAAGATCATCTGCACGTATGCCTTGCAAGCTCAGGGATATGTCCTCCCAGGCTTGAGAAAATTCAGTTTGGAGGCACCCCCCTCTGCGATGTTATCACTGTCTTCAAAGTGGAGCATCAGTGTAAAATGAGTATTTTCTCAAAGGAACACCTCCTAACCGCAGGAAGTTTTTCTAGGTAGGGATATTCCCAAACAACATGAAAATCTTCAAAGGGGAAACACCACGTGATATAAAGTCTTGAGGAAAAGGAGGTGATGCACACATACATGCACACAATGTGCAAACTTTCAAGGAAAGCATGCTGTCTTAAGTAATATGTGAAGGGGTTTGTTTTGAAGAAGCCACCCCCTGCTGTGGCAGTAAGTATGCATGTATGATTACTAGGATGTCTAATTAAATTATTCTTATCTGAATGCCATCTGAACTTAACAAAGCAGATAATAAGTTCCAGAAACAGATACCATGTGGGGGGCAAATTATTTTACTTCTAAAAATTGGAGTCTGAAATTATAGATGTGTAGGTAATAGAGAACATGATTTCCCTCCACCCCCACTGTCTGCACCTGAACTGTTATTTCCACCAGACAAATCATGGTGCTAAAGTGGAGGTACATGTCTAGAGGATCTACTCTCCCAACTCCTTCTGTGAAGGGAATGTAAGCTGCCTTCTAACACCACTTTCCTCCAGATTTATACACGGACAAGAGGGAGCGATATTGTCTTATATTCTTACACTGATTAAACATCAGCTACAAAGAATCAGAGTATGATCTACTCAATTATTATTCAGAGATTTATCTAGGCTGCCAATTATTAACTGCATTGCATGTGGAGGGTCTCCAGAGATGGTTCTACATGGAGCGAACTTTGTGGGAAAGCTGTCTGCAGGGAGCACAGCTCAGCCTGGCACAGACACCCCAGTGATGTAGCCTCTTTCACATAGGCTGAAGATAGAACTGTTAAATCATGGAGTTTCAACGCAACTTTGTGCAGAAGCCATCAAGCATTCCATCAAAACACTCCTGTGGCCTGCAGTCCCACTCCCAGAGGCCTGGAGAACACTACTCTTTCTACATTTCTGAACATATTAGTATGTAACCCTGCTACTTTAACCCATCACTGTCACTGCTGGGTCAAAGATAGCTCCTGAAAATCCATTCAGATTCAGACATTTCCAAGCACTTCATATCCTGAATGGGCTTTTCAAAGCGCTAACTTAGGTCTGGTGCAACACCTAAGATAACCAGGGCTTCTTCAGCCTGGAGACCCAAGGAGGATGGTGCAGAAAACAGATTGACTTTAGCATCAACACCAACTCCATATGGCAAACTGCAAGAAAAGAATAATAAGCCTGGTGAGACCCCATCTACTAGATTTAGGGCTCAAGCACTCTCCCAAAATGGTCTATGTGTTTAATTATTAGCATGCTCTATAGCACAGGATTGGTTCAGGCTTCTTGGGCCAGTGCCCAGGCAGTGCCCATGCTTGATATAGGGGAGTGCTTGGGTGAAAGGTGTTTTTCTGGAAACAAGATTGGTGTGGCAGGGAGAGGGAGAGTTGAGTGGCATGGTTTCAAGCCAAGCCAGGCTGCTTCTTCCTGAGGACAGTGAGTAAACAGGTTACAGTCGCTTTCATTTATCTAGCCCATAGGGATCACACAGAGTGCCAGAGTAGCTCAGCACTGGGCTCTGCAGAATTTTAGGGTGACTGTGTTATTACTTAGCAAGGAGGCACTCCATGGAGCCTGCTTTGAGCTGCTGTCCCATCTGTGCTACCAGAGACAGCATCTCAGCAGCTTGTCAAAGAGATTGGTGCTTTGGCACTCAGTTGGTGCTGTTTAATAGCTCTCTCAGTAATATACTCTGTGTACTCCCAGTAAGTCAAGTTTTTACATTATCTGGGGAATTTTTCTGCAACACAATATCCAACACTCCTTCACCTTGGACTAGTTAACTCAGTGTAGATGTGGATTCAACATATCAATGCAAAGCAACCTATTTTTCAGTGCATTTGTGATAGGTATAATCAATACTAGACACATGCCATGTGAGGTGTGATCATCTAAACACGCCCATGGTACCTATAGAAATGAACTACTACTGATTCAACATGAAATTCACTGATCCAAGGAGCATTCTGTTGACTTGGTTAATAGCAGAATGTAAAAATGGGGACCAGATGTCAGCCCATCTATTAGCCTGAAACATTAGAACTTGAGCTGAGTTTCAGAAGTACCTTCCCTGGGGGCAAGCACAGATCATGAAAGCATCAGACCCCAAGGGCTGGTGAAGCCAGTGCAGATAAAGAGTCTTCTGCCCCTGGTAATAGACTCTGGTGAAACAGCCTCATGCTTCCATACTGCAGGAGCTTGTCCCATATAAGTTAAGCACTACTGCATTCATACCAATGGGTACATCAGCAGCTGCACAGTTCTGCAGAGAACTCAGCAGCCTTGCAAAGTCCAGGCAGAAGCTTCTGTCCTTGCCTTACCTAACTGGTCAAAGCTTGATCGGGAAAATTTCTTCAGGCTTCAAACACGTTATAGACAACAACATCAATATATTCTTGGAGGAGATAGTAGATCTAATATATTTTGTGGTATATGTGCATAATATATGTGTATTCTATATATTTGCATATATATTATCATAAGACATACATTATGTTGCATATAATATGTACAGTATATATAACACATATATATAATATGATATAAATAACAAAAAACCCCAGTTCATTTATTTTATGAACAAGCAGTTAACTCTTTCTCTTTTTTGATGCCAGTATTATACAATAGCAGACATAAGGGAACAATACTGTAATACAAAACTAACACCATCAGAGCATGAGCAGTCTGAGCATGTTATTATGCTGACAGCATAAAATGAAGTAGCTCAAGAAACCACTTTTCTGTGAAACATAATTTTGTCTGCGGAGGCCAGTATAACAAATAACATCTACTCTCTCCTTGTGATTCTTGTGATGCTGTGGAAGGTTATATAGAACAGATTTGGCCAGCAGACATTTCTATGGTAAAGGTAAAATCCTAAGGAACAAAGTTTTGCTTCCTCACGCTGCAGGCAAAACCGCAGTAAAAGGTCTTGGTCAAGAACGGTTCATCATTCCTTACAGATTTCCTTTGTAATATTGCCAAAATCAGCTTCAAAGATTTCATAGAAATTATGGTCGGAAGGGACTTTCAGATCATTCAGTCGAACTTCCTGGTACACCACCAGCCAGGAAGCACTAACTAAATTCTTTGTAACCACCTAAAGAACTTGGAAATGGTAAGTATTTCAGGAGTCCAGAAGACTGGAAACATTCAATATTAGAACAATTTAAATATTAGAGCAACTGCAGCCAGATACTTTCAGGCTTGAGGAATTTTCGATGAGTTATCATTAATAAAAGAGTGGAATGGTCCACTGTGGTTCAATAAAAAATTAAGGACAAAAGTAAGACTAACATTATTTATCATAGTCTCATGGAAATGTGGCTCCATCAGATGAAGTTATGTCTTTTTCCTTTCTTTATAAATTTACTTCTACTTACAAGAGACAACAATGCTGTTATGGTATACTTTGACTTCTCCAAGGCATTTGATTTGATGTCACATGACATTAGGACTAAAAAGCACAGGTTACATTAATTAATAGCGAGATTGAGGATATCTCTGATACGTGGCTGAAAATAAAGAAATATCAGACAATGTTCTCAGTGAGACTCCAACGGGACCGGCTTTTAGTTCAGCATTATTTGGTATTTATACGAAAGGTCTGAACAGTGTGTAGATTCCGTGCTGGTAAAATCTGCACAGGGTTTAGAGATCTGTGAGGTAAAAAGTACTGAGAAGGAAAACTACTGTTGCAAGGGGACATGGATCATTTGATTACACGGTCATGGTCTGACAGGGTGCATGTTCATACATCTAAATGCCAGGTTTTAAAAGGGAGATGAAGGAATACAGTCTCTTCTTAAAGGATGAGAGATTTTATTCTGCAAAGCAACAGCTCAAAGGAGGATTATGGGGTCATCATGGATAATTGACTCAACAGGCGGCCTCAGGGCAAGCTTTGGCAAAAAAGCAGATGCAACTTATGGGCATCTAGAAAGGAAAAGAATCAGGGAGAACTAGGAAAATCTTCTGCAATCTGTGGACAGACTCCTGGTGAGGTGTTAATTTCTAACTCTGCTGCCAAGTGAGAGAGAGTCTAAATCAGCTCCTGCTGACTCTGGCCTGTGTGCTTGTGCTTGTGAGATGGAGGATGCTATAGCTCACACTTCAGAGCATCTTCCCTGCAAAAGCCAAGGCTGTACAGAGGGATTGCCCCCAGGGCTGGTATAACAAGCCATGGCAGCCACAGCAAGGACACAACACATTTGCCTGTGCCTCTCTGGGGCACTGTGTGTACTGGCAGATCTACCCATGTGGCCCATGCAGGCTGAGAAAGGCTTCTTGCCCTTGTTACTTAATGTTTTCATTCACCACACCACAAATAATTTATAAATGTAGAATGGATTTTGCTGTTCATTTTACTGACAGGGATGTTTCAGTTACATTAAACTGCAATTATTTTCCAAAAGAGGATCTTGTGACTGACCTTGTGTTTATTCTCAGCACCAGAACTAGTTATACATAAATGTCTTTTTGTTTTTTCTTTTTTTAAAGGAATAAGAACTACCATACCTGCTAGGAATTAAAAGTAATATCATAACATAACAAATAGGCATCTGTTGGAACAGAAGAATTGTAAATCATTTGGGACATGTGCAATCCAGGCCTCTTCTCTCTCAAGATTTCATTGGAACAACATGTAGAAAGGAACAGCCAATATATAAAAAGCAACAGGAAAAAAAATCTGTACATTTTTTTTTTTTTTTTCTATAACGGTATCTTTACTTGCATGTGACCAGATTATTAATCAAAAAACTGGCAATACATAGCTATAAAACTGGCTTTTCAAAGATTCATCACTTTGTCATGCACACAGAGATGTGCATTTTACATGTTGGAAAAATGCCCTCAGCACAGCAAATAACATTTATACAAACCCTGAAAATGCAGAATTCCATATCTAGTGCTAATGATGTTTAGCATCTAACAGAAAGCCTAAGAAGGAACTTTAACATGTACTATTAATACTATGCATTTTGGGTAGATATTGAGCACCCAACTGCAGTGTGATGAATGTACACATAAACTTCAAAATTAGTCTTAAAAGCATATAAACCACTTCAGTTGTTAAGATTTTCTAAAACCCACGTGTGTGGGTAATATCACTAAAAGCAGGTATGTTGGATAAAAATGAGTGATGTCCCTTTTCCAGTATAAACCCAGGAGTTCATCTTCCAGCGCTGTTTATAAATAGAAGAGAGTCAATTTGCTTGGGATCTGCAGGACGTTTGGGTACTCCATTTAGATAATGACAACATTTTTAACACAGCTATCACTCATTAGGTCAAGAGGTTGTGATTAATCAAGAACTGTTTTGGTTTTGTCTGATAGACATCTAGTCTCTTTAGTTTACAGTTGAATGAAGATGGCTTCAACAGTTTACAGAATAAGCTGCAATGATACATTAGACCGAAATTGAGATGGAAGAGAGATGTGTGATCTATTTTAACCATTCCATTTGCATTACAATGTGCTGTGTGTGAATTAGTCTAGGCATTGCTAGAGTAAATTAAAATCTGCTGGGAATGTGTGAATGCATTACACAACAGGAATGCAATGGCAGGTTACAGCTCGAAGTCTGCTGAATGTTACCAGGCCATATTGTTGGTGCTTGGACTAAGAGAGCGGAGTTTTTTGTTTTAATAACAACTGACTGGCTGGCTAATGGCTGATTGTGAGATGAGAAAACTTGAGGAAGAATGTGTTATAACAAAAAATCTCACAAAGAGTCTTGTGTCTGTGGTGTTTTAGGACCGACATCCAGACCAAGGCAGCATAAGCCTCATTGTATAAACTGCAGAATGAGCATTCATGAATTTGGGTGATTAACAAAAATGAAATAAACCTCCAAACACTTGGTTGTGGGGTAAAATGTCTCAAGGTACAGTAAAATCTTAAAGTCATGATCTAAGGTTATCTATTAGCATTTTCCTATCACCCAGCTCTGATCCAGTTTTCTGGGCTATCATAGAGATCTTTCCTCAAGAGAAACCTCTCAGATAGTGAAAAGGAGTAGTATGTCACAGGGAAGCAGCCTGCACTCAGTAGGAAATGAGAACATATAATCAGCTACTCACCTTATCTGTAAATACGCATCTTGCTCCCACAGCCATCCATCACAATGCAATCTTCAGTCAGCACTCCTTAAACCCTTTGCAACACCTTTGTAAGAACTACATTGACACAGACTACATTGCATGGAGGTTTTTATTGTTCAGCTTTGCACAAGCACGTAAAGTAACCCATATTAAGTGTAAATGTCGTATAAGGTCATAAAAATAATACGTAGCACCATATAGTTTTCTGCCCCTCCAATTCACAATATACTTACAGTGCTGTATTCATCAGGAAAAAAAAGCAGGTGAAATCTCTGAAATATTTTTTATTTTCTAATGCATGCATTTCAGAGGATGCAGCCTGACAAAGCACTGCTATCTTCTTGTTCCTGTTCTCCTGATCACATATATATGTACTGACACACATACTTGTGCATGTTTATGCACTTTCTTTCAGGTGATGCTGACAGGTTGAAGGCAAAGTAGCACCAGGTGAACAAATATTTCAAAAAGATTTTATAAAAAATCCCATTGATATCACTCTTTTTCTTTTTCTCCAGATCATCTAGTAAATCTGCACTAAGTGCTGCACATGTTATATACTGCAAACCAACAACAACAAAAGAATGATTGCAAAATACACACACTGGAAACTGTGACCTCCGATATTGTTATTGATTGGAGACATCTGAAAAAATAGAGTAACGATATGTTGTAACTAGCATTACAAATTTCCCTGGTTTTAATTAGAGAACACACACTATTCAGTCCAGAAGCTGGATATGAACTGCTTTATGGTTATAAGATCATTTAACAACCATTTACACACTTGCCAAAGATTAGCATTGGTTAAGAAAATTCAGGAGGCTCTGGTGATCCACCACTACCTACAACCCGCTCCAGACCAAAACACCTTCCCAAGGCAGAGAATTCCTCTCCGCGACGTTCTCCCTCTCACTCTCGCTCGCTCCCTCCCAGGGGACACACTTGTCCTGCTTTTGGCATGACTCAACTTCTTGTTGAGTTGACCTTTGACCCTTTAAATGAAAGGGTTTCATGCCCTGGAAACTGGCTCTTTTAGTGACTTCCACTCAACTAGAACCTTATACTCCTACAGTAACACTGAAGAAACACAGCAAAATACCTGCATTAATTATTGAAAAAATAATATACTTGGGGAAAAGGAAATGCTTGACAAACCTAAAGCTCCTAAGCAGGGTACATCAAAGGCTGCATTACACATAGCTGGAGGATTAATGTTCATTTATCTAATGATCTAATTAATGTTTTTATAATTTAGCTTGCTATTAGAGAGATTTTAGTGAGAACAATACTTTCAGATAAAACCACAAATTCTAATCATTAGGAAGCTGCCTCTCCTGATCCTATTAATAAAAAGCATATCCTAAGTAATCTCTGAAAAGTCGGTACTTTCAGAATATGCCAGGAAGGCAGGAGATTATTTTCCTCCTGATTTTCAAAAGAAACCTCTGGAGACAGAAAAAAACAGTCTATCAAGAACTGCAGTGTTTCCTGAACTAACGTACAGGGAAAAAACAAATAAGTGAAATGCTTTAAACAGCTCAAATGAAGGATTTGCACAGGAAAAAGAAACTTCAATATGAAAGGTGAATCAAAGGAAAACAGGCTGCTAAGAAGACAAAACAACCTACGCAGAGGTTGACTTAATTTTTTCTAACTTTTGATAAAATCTGGTGATTGATTCTGCATCAGTATCCATAATAATCTCATCATCTGCCAACTAATATAGTCACTGATATTTTGGGAAAGGACTCAGTTCCAAGTTAAAATGACATGACTGCAAAATACCAAGGTTCAAAAACAACAACGGAAAATTTTAAAGTTCTTACATTCCCAAGTTGGCTGTGGAGACAGGCTCTCTTGTACAGTTTCTTCTGGCAAGCAGGTATCTGATGCTGTAAGTCACATTAAACAGCAGTCACCCCACTGGGGCTCTAACAGACCATGGCAAACTCCTCTTTTGGTCACGGCTGGTAGGAAGGAAGGCTACAAGTTCTTCTATATCATAAAATGTCTCATATTATGGAAAAGACTCAGAAGTACCAGTGAAGCATTTAGAGACAGATCTTTTAAAACATGCAAGTATCTTATCCCCCAATGAGCTCACAAGAGTTTGCCTTCAAACCCTGATTCTTGGTCCCACTGCACAGCGTATCTGACTCTTGGTCCTGATCTTGTCTGACCATGTGTTTCTCACAAAGTCCTTTACTTCAGAGATGATTTCCCAGCAATATACTATAAATAAAAATACAGGCTCCACTTTGTAAAGGGCCTTGGAGTTGAGGTTTGGTCCCTTGGTGGAGAAAAGACATTGAACCTGTGCCTGAAGCCACATTGCTCTCTAGAGTCACCCAGAGGCCCAAACCAAGACTGGGAATGGAGGGATCATTCTTACCCCTCACAAATAGGGGCTGAAGGAAGCTGGATGTGGAGGTGGTGGTGTGGCCATGCTCCCACAGTGGTCTACATGGGTTGTAATTCAAGGACAGTGGGGTTCTTATTAAAGAAGGAGTTACTTAATGATATCTGTATATCAAAATAAAAATATATATCTTAAGGGAATATATTAAAAACCTTAATTTGGCGGTTTGGGTCTTGAAAGTCTTGACAATACCTCAAAGCTTTGCAGTTCTTTTCCTTGACATACTGTTTGTGTCCAGGATGATACCAGAAAGAAGAGAAAGTGCTCCAACTTACAAACACAGAGTTGAAGTAAGACAATGCCAGCATCTCAAAAACTTTTAAAACGAGGTTCAGAAAACCCTTTGCAAACATAAGGGAAATAGCCTTTATATCACCAATGGATCTTATTCCCATTTCAATTAGAAAGATGCTGTCTTCAATTAATGTTGTGTTTCTGTCTGGTGTTAGTGATAAGTTCCTTTTTTTCCCTCTGCACATTTGGTACATGATGATACATCACATTCAGTTCATTACATGGCCTCCACTGTGACAGTCTCCTGCCTTCCCTACGACTAAAGAAAGAAAAAAAAAATCACACTTGTGAGCTGCTGTCCCTTGTGTCCCAGCTTGCAATTGCTCTGTGAAGCATGACCTTTCTCCCTGTGCAGCATCTCCTAAAAGTCAAAAGGGCACAGGCAGAGAAGTTCACACAGGGTCATTTGCAGAAGATGGCACTGAGAATAGCATGGGAATTAGCAGGAGACTCACCAGCTGGGATGGCAGCTAAATTAACAAGCTTCACAACCTCCAAATGGGCTCATTGAATTTTTAGCTTAAGAAGCACCTTCCCCCTGTGGATTTTCTGCAGGAAGAATGAGCTGCTCCATTCCCCACCTCAGCTGCTGGAAAACTGATGGAGCTCTGTTGGGCTGCTCTGTTTCTCCAGTGCCAGGCGAGTGGCAGGAGCCCACCCTGACTGTCCCCACCACCCCCAGTGTGGACAGCACCAGGCTCTCCTGGCCACCACAGGTGGGTCACTGAATCTACTCTCAAAGTTCAAGCAATTCAGTAGGCCCGAGGGAGAAAAGGGTTCAGTTCTCACCCAGAGATATGCCTCCCTAGCTTTTTGTCCAGAGACCCCCAAAACCCAGAGCACAGATCGCTAATTCAAGCCAGCCCCCAAGAGAGACAGACATCCCTGTGCCAACCTGAACGCGATACAGTGAGGCAAGAGCCATGTCTGCAGGGGAGACTGACCCTAAAGGACCACTTAATCTGCAGATCTATGTCTTAGGTGAAAGGTAAAGCAGACATAACTACAAATATCACCATTTCTCACAACAGTACTCAATTATGTCTTTGTGTCATTTCTGGGGAGCAATGAGCTTGTGCTTGCACAGCTTTTGGGAAGGACCAGCTGTCCGCAGTCCTCTTATTCCTTTCTGCTTCTCCATTGTCCTTCAGCTGCTCAGACTCAGTGCTAAATCTTATTTGGAGAGTTTTTGAACATTGCTTTCCAGAACAGGCATTGCAGAGCCAAGTGAGCCTGCACAGCAGAAAAATAAACTGGGCTAAGGTTGCTTGAGTTCAGCAGTAATGGAGTGGGATTTCATTTAATTTAGTTAAATACTGTTGCTTGACAGAATGAAATGTGATCTCTAAGGCAGAGATTAAAACTGGTGGACGAGTGCAAACTATTTTGGGTTTTTAATTAGTCTTCTAGTGAATTATCCTAATTAAATTTGTCAGACAATCATAGGATATACCACTTGTGTAGAAACTGATACTAACTGGCCATTCATCTCCCATCTACTAGCTATTATATTATCTAGATAAAAATCATCTGCCACTGGAAAAAAACAGCATTCAAAACATTGAATTTGATGCACAATCACTTAATTAACTTATTCATAAGTTTGGAGAAAGATGGAAAGGGGAGAAATAGCTGAAAGTTAGGGAGCTTTTGCAGAATTTTGCTGTTAGTCACACCCAGTGCTCTATGTGAATGTATTTGCCTGGAGGGTGGACCTGGCACAGAACATTCTTTGGAAAAGGGAGGGGAGAAAATGCAAGGCAAAGAACAGATTTTTCTAACTTTTTTGTTTGTTTGCACTGATAATTGGCCATCTACTGGACAAAATATCACTTCACCATCTTAATAACCTGGTTACACATAAAAAAATCTTTTCATGCTGCAGCTTGGCTTCAAACTCTTGACTTTCTTCCTAATAACAGCAATAAAACGAACATCAGCCCACAATAATTCCTCTCACCAGACCTCAGTGACCTAAAATATGTAGGCTCTTTTGGAATTCTGTTAACCTCAGTGGTTTCTGATGGATATTATTTATGCTTCCATACGTGTAAATATCATCCATTCATCTCTATGGAAAATTTGTGATAGACAGTATTACAATTTTGTATTGTACATATCTAAACTTACATTTCAGACCTCTGTAGTCATATTGAAGAAAAAGATCTTTGACCTTGTAAACTGTCATTTGAAATTTTGTACATGGGCTTTAGTTAGCAACTAGCATTCCCAGTTGAATTTTTTTTTCCTGCATAATAGCCAAACGTCTGCTACTGATCGTGATAAAGACACCAGAAAGCAAGAAGCAAAGCCAGATTAAAATTAGTGAGCAGCTTTATTCTATTTAAGGTTCTTTGACGGAACGATTTTGAAAAACAGACTTTTAAAAACTTCTGGTAACATAAAAATCTGCACATGTGTTTGAGAACTGTGTTTTTCACCATGCAGCCTGCTATAAACCATGCTCCAGCCCTAGGGACAGTGCCCTGCTGCCACACCAGGCCTTTGAGCCAGCTCTGTGTCTCCTGGGGAAAAGAGCAGTGTCCCTCTCCATGGCCAGGGCTGCCTGTCTGCAGGAAGGCGATGTGGCAAGGCATTACCTTGCTGCTGCTGGATCAATCTAGGAAGAACAATTGCAGTCAAAGGGTTTCTTTATGTTCCTCTAGGAGAGCAAAGCAGTGACATGAGAGACACAGGGCAAGGGAGGTGTGAAGCTGGTAGTTCTCCACGCACATTTTCCTAGTGCATCTGCCTTCCACCAAGAGTCACTCAGCCAAGCAAGAAAATATGGCCCCAAATGTTTATCAACAGGTATAAACTGATGAGCCAGATTGAATGCAGTTGTCCCAAGAGGTACAGGTTTGCATACTTGTTCCAGAATTTAAACCCTTTTTCCTTGGTTTATTCATGGAACAATTACTGGGGGAGCGTGGAAGGGAACAGTCTTGAATTTTGATTTCTGCTCCCCATGATCATGATGTTTAATCAGACTGTCAATATGAAATGAATGTCAGCCATGACATGGGGGCAGGGATGTCTCCCAATGCTCAGGCTCAGGCTCAGGCCCCCTGCTCACACGATCTCTCTCTGCTTTCTGCTCTTGCTGCCTCTGTGGGGGCAACGCCAGTGCAGAAGGGGTGTGCAGGTGGCCAATGCCCTTAGCCCAGCCTGGTGGTCCTGAAAAGTAGGAGCTCTCATCTCCCTCTGGCTGAGCAACATATGGCCTACATCCTCCTGGTGACTGTTTGGACTGAGAGATAATCCTCTGCAAGGAGAGCAGCAGCACCTCTTCCCACCAGTCTGTAGCCACCACTGATACGCAATTAACACCTTTGCTTTGTTGTTGTAAGCTTCTCCAGGTCCCTGCCAAGCCTTCCCACAGCGTGTGGGTCTGTTGGCTCCCAGCCAGCATGAGCAGTCAGCCAAGGGCACCAAGATCTGCTGACTTTCTATGTCTTGGGGAGCTTTGCAGCTCACATCATGGTAGTTCCAAGCATGGAGAG
The DNA here is from genome assembly GCA_013398155.1 of Pedionomus torquatus. Classification (NCBI taxonomy): domain Eukaryota; kingdom Metazoa; phylum Chordata; class Aves; order Charadriiformes; family Pedionomidae; genus Pedionomus; species Pedionomus torquatus. Next base: position 732,774 of record VZRU01018985.1, on the reverse strand, counting down.
AACGCACACTACAATCGCCCACAAACCTTTCAGATCCAGTGCAAAGGTACTTACGTGGCACCTGAAGCCTTAGGAAAATGCGGAATGGGAGTTTTTATTGCATTTCTGCCCATACACACCCTGTGTCAGTCCACTCTCTTCTCCTTTCTTATGTCTCTCTGGTTTTCAGTTCCTGCCTGGTGACAAGAGACCCAGCTCTTGGTGCGGTCAGAGCCATATCGGGAAAGAGGATGACCTTCATGTTCCCAGATACGCCTCTCTCTGTACAGCACAACTGCAGTGGCTGGTCATGCTGTTAGATCATATTGCAAATTCATGTCTAATTTGACCCTGAGGTCTCTTTCAGCATTGCTGCTTTCTAGGATTCTCCCTCCCTTTGAATGTCTGTGTTTCAAATTACGTTTCCCTGGGTGTACTGGGTTACATTTTCCCATGAATGTCACTGTTATTTTCCAGCTCTATATTTTTAATCACTCCCACTTTTATTACCTCTGTTTTCATTGATGCTTACAGCTCTTTCAGATGTATGGGAATAAGGAGACTGAAAATGGCTATCTGTGGCTTCTTTCTTTGTAATTAAAATTGTCCAGCACCCTTTCTCTCCCTGTGTGAGTTATTGGACATGTTCAAGAAAATCCAGGAAATAGCCTCTGTGTGACACAAACCATCAGTTTGTCCATTCTCCAGCCTCTGTTAGTATCTCTTTAGCATCTCTCACTTTTAGAGTCGGTTTTTAACCAGTCAGTCAGGCCAATCTGAAAGTATTTGAAGAAGATGTCAGAAGACTATCTGTCAATACTTAAATGAATTTTATATACAGAAAACTGCCTAATTTTTTTAGACTACTGATTTTGGGATATTTTGTACGAGAAATTTCTTTTGTGATGAGTCATCTGGTTTACACACATTCCCTTCTCAGAAGTGATATATCCCCTGAGCCTGGAGCCTGATGCGCCACTCAGTTGCAGAGACAAGAATTGGTGGAACCTGACCAGAACTGGACACAGGTTCTTGTGAAGAAAAAGTCTAGATTTCACTTGGCTTTGATGGTAATTGCCTTGACTACAGCTAATTTTTCATTAGAATTTCTACCACGGTTTTTATTACAATTCTGATTTCATTTAATATTTATATTCCAGTAGCAGCTCATCATCCAAGTTAGGAAAACCACGTTGTCTTTACTCTGACAAGACAATCCTGAAATATTTATAAGCCTTTGGGTTTTTTTTTATTTTGTTTTGTTTTGTTTTGTTTTGTTTTTTCCTGACTAATCAAAAGAGGATCTCTACTTCTAAATGCTACTTCTCTCTGATCTTTTAAATGACCAAAATATGCTACTGAAACTCATGGGCATGGTAGAATGATTTCCCAATTGCTCCTAATAAAGAAATTCAGAACAGTTTTAACACCATATTTTTAAACCAGAACTACTAAGGCAGCTTTACAGAACAAAACAATAGGGTGGGGAAATGTAAGGTATATTTAACACCCTGCAATAAGTATTAGACAGAAAAGCCTACCAGTGTTATACAAGCAGTACTAGAGGGAGGGATAAGACCTCAAACTGCATTTTCTGCTGTGTATTCTGTGTGGAGCAGCTCACATCTGCCATTCCATCATCGCCAATATTTAGTTTGGTTTTGAATTTGCTGTTTGTGAACAGTCCCTAAACCAAACACATGCACCTAAGGCAAGCTTACGCTGAAGTTTTCAGGGCTCTTGAGAGAACTAAAATTACACAGAAAATATACTCAGGTAATGCACCGGTTTCACTGCTTCAAGGTGCTTTCAGATTTTATCCCAACTATTCCCCAGTCCCGTTCATTTGGACTAGTTGAACTGCTCCTTGTTCTATTTTTCAGTCAAACATTTCCATCGAAAATTCAGCATGACAGCAATTAAACAAAAAGGGATTATTTTTGAAAAAAGAACTAAGCAACCCATTAATTTCTCAGCAGCAGCTTTTGTGAACCAAACCCCTAACATGAAAAACTTTTTACAAGTTCCTGGTGACCCCTTGCCCATGGCACTGCTCTGCCCAGTTTCATTTTAAGAACCACTCCCTCCTAAACCTGGTAGTTGGTGGTGGGATGCCGCCGCCTTTTCACTACCTTACCCAAGTTTTGCCAACATCCAGCAGAGAGGATCCTTTTCAGTATTCAGAATTTCCTCAGTGTTGAACATAACTAGGAAGAGCAGCAGTATAATTGGAGCATTGATGGCATTATTTATCAGTGTGATCATCTGGAGTCAGCTCCAAATCTTGCCATGCCAAAACATAAGAGCGTCAGAGGTCACTTGTTATTTCAGTTGTCTGAGTTTTCCAAGAGTCAAAAGTTTTGTTCATAAAGCAAAAAAAACCCAAAAACAAACAAACAATAAAAAAAAACAAAAACAAAAAAACAAAAACAAAACCAAAACAAACAAACAAACAACAAAAAACAAAAAACAACAAAAAAAAAACCAAACCAAACAAACCCAAACAAACCCCAAACACATCCCATTCCCAGAAGTCACATTTTATTCTCATTTGTTCTAAAACCAGGAACATAAATAAAGTGGCACCATTATGACTGTACTTAGAATCAAGTCACTAACTTTGTACTTTAAGATAGCTCCCAACGTTGAAATAACATAGTGGTAATATTAGCTTAAATCCTGTCTCTCTCCATTTCGCCAGCGTGTTTTCCATCACCTTCAGTGGTGCCAGGATTCCACACAGAATATTTTGCTTTCTTTGAGGGAAGAATTTGCGTTCACCCATCTGGAGGAAAGTACATGGGCTTGCTGAAAGTACTGCCTGTGCTGAGTGTGGAAACAACAATGAGAAACGATTGGCTGTCTTAATCCTTGCAGTTGGTTTTTGACGTAAAATTGCAGATAGTTTTTTTCCTCTGACTTTATTTCTCATCTTTGCAGCAACATAAACATGCCTTAAACATAATCCGTGTGCGGAACATGGGTTAAAATGTAAAATATCACAAACCCATATCCCTAAACCGAGGGAGAAGGGACTCAGGGAGAGAAACTGCTAAATGCTTCTTGTCAGTCTAGAAACTACGCCACTGCTAAACCTGCTCATTTCAGTGATTTATTTTGTTAGAAAGGATTTTAATCTTCACATTTCAGTTCCTCAGAGGAGGCAAAATCTTCCAAATGCAGTCTGCAGCAGTGGTGAATCAACTATTGTAATACGCTGCTTCTTAAAATACTTCAGGGTAGTCAGGCATTAGGAAGGCTCCTATTTTGTGTGAACTGATCAAATACAGATGTTGCCAAAGAGTTGACCTTGTTGACCGTGACTTAACTAGAGATTGAATGGCAGACAGACGGTCAGTAGTAGGGTGAAACCATGTTTTGGCGGTAGGGTGTAAATGTATATACAGTTTACAGGATGTGAATGACACCGAGCAAACATCTGTTCTATTGATGAATACTTGTTTTACTTCTCAAAATTTTTATCCCAGGGAAACATGGTTAAAAATAAATAATGCCCAATACTGTTAGGTGTTTCATGTGCATACCCTGGCCCTGGAAAACTTGAAATAGAAAAATATTAAAAATGGTACTAACTTTTCACTCTTCCTGCAATATCAGATTTCATATAAAACTCATCAGCTGAGCTGAGTATTAGTCTTGATCAATGGCAGGAAACCAGGGGATCAAATGTTAATAAATCAGAAACAGATACCTCCACTTGGTCAGAAATATATCACCAACCTGAAAAATAGGGCAAATTATTTGACAACTTTTATATGCATAGGCCTAGAGAAAAGGAAATCTTTTCATAAGATTCCTTGAAAGCTGAAACAAAGGACAAGCATGGAGAAAAAGTAACTTAGTGAAGTAGTGAACACAGAATATGAAATCAAAGGGTCTGAAAAACACCTTAATTTTTGTTGGGATTGACAAAAGAAGATTAAATGCAAAAGCCTTAGCTAATACAACACCAATATATTTCTATGGCAAATTATCTCTGTCTCATTGCTATTTGGTCTTAGGTTAAAAGTAATGAAGTATCAGACTAGGCTTGTTGTGATGTGTCATTAGCTTTACTTAAGAGTGAAGTAGTAACATCACAATTCCAACAAAACATTTGCATTAAGTCTGAAGTGCTCAGAGGGACACAGTGCTCTCTATAGTGTAAACGCTCGCAGAGGCACAATGACCAGCTTTAACTTTACTATTTTTAAGACATGATATCTAAGTATATTCAAAGTTCCTTATGTTCATTTCAGCCAAGCACCCTTGGAGTGTGGTCTTCTTTTTAAATTGAAACTATTTGCTCCTGTGCATAGCCTACTAAATTTAATTAGAAAATCCTGGTAGACCAGCAGGACAAAATTTCCCTTCCTTCCTATTTTCTCATTCCACAATCTATCACCTAGAGTAATTAGGACCAGCGAGGGATCATCTTCACTGGATTAACCTTAACTAAATTGTATGCATTCAACATGTGCTCTTTTGATTAACTTGAGCCTGGACTGCTGCCTGTGGTACACCCACCTTGTAATTCTACACACTTAATTAATTTCAGATGAACGGCAAAAAGGATAAGTTGAATTCTCCAATTAATAAACCAATATTAGTTAATGTATTTTAGCTTAACTTTTCATTTTCTTCCTGTGCAGGGATAGGAAAAACAGAAAATAAGAGAGAGGTGGAAGTGAACAAGCTTTGCCAATAAGCTTGTAATGACTTTTCAGGGCCTGATCCTGCAGCAGTCTAAGCAGATAATTTTCCCCCTGACAAGGAGAGGAATTTTGGCCAAAGAATCAGTCCCTACATTTAAAGTATAAAATGCAACAGGCAGGAACAGGATTTTTTTTTCTTTCAAAATGATAAATAAGCATTATTTAAAACCTCCTCACCTTAACTCAGTTTTCCATATGGTTTCACTCATGCGTGGGTTTTCCTCGTTATTAAAAAAAAAAAATTATAATGTCACTGGCTATGGGCCCAATCCTCCAGGCCTTGGTCCCACAAGCATATTTTTCTCTTCTCTACTGTCATGGGGAGCTGCTTAACAGCCTTGTCTTGCATGCATTTGCCCAGATAAGTAACTTCGCTTTTGAATCTAGCCCTAGCGAATTCAATAGTATTTATCAGAGGAGTTGAATTACTTATGTAGAAAAATATTTGCAGGAATAGGCCCTAAAAATGTTCCTGGAAACATGAAGAAACATCCAAGGAAAGACAGGAAGAAAATATCACTCTTCAGTTCTTTTTGACCAAATTAACTCAGATGCTAATTATGAAACAGGGCTCTTACTTTCCTCTGAGCAAACCGATGTGAATACTGAGTTTCTTGCACTGCTGAAGTTTCACTCCAACATTGGTAAACATGTGGTTTCAGAAAAATCAATAGAATTAAAGTTAAATCTGTATTTAAGCATTTTTTTCTGAAATGGAGATGGACTGTTTAGCATCTTTCAGGAATGAATATTGAGTGCAAGCAAAAACAAGTTCACAGAAAACAAGATGTTTTCAGTCAGATGTGTTCCAAAATTAATTCTTGCTCTGTAAAATCAGTAATTGTTTTTCCTCTACAAAAATAAATGCTATAACAAATGCTGCCAGAAACAAATACTAGATACATAATTCTAGTGATGGTACCTTTAAGGTAGTTATCAACACTTCTGTTTGTGCATGGTTTATACTAACTACCAGGACTTGATTTTTCTACTAATAACAACAAATAGCCAGGAGCAAAAAGATGGCCTAGTAAGATTTTTTTCCCTGATTACTATTTGACTACTTCATCAAACCATCAAACGGTATTTTATTAAATATGTGTCTTTATTATAAATTAGCATTTGTCTACTATTAGGAACTAGTGCCTTATTTGCTGCTGATTCAATTTGCAGTTTTTCAAAAATCATAAGGAAATTTGTTGAGTAAAAGCATTAGACAAAATTTTCAAAAATTCTAAATAGATCAGAGTTTGCCTCTCTGCAAAAGGTACTTTGACTTCCTAGTCAGTTTGATAATCTCCCAAGCCAAGTGGATACCTTTGATGATTTTACCTCCCACTTGTAATTCTTTTTTTTTTAAAAAAAAAAAAAAAAAAAGGTCATACAAAATAGTTTGCGTAGTAAAATCCCTTATGGGAAGAGAAGTAGTAATAATAGATAATCTTTAAGTAAAATTGTCAGCATTTTTGGTCAGTTTAAAACCACAGAATATAAATGCATGCAATTTAGCCAAATTTCAGCTGTATTTCTTTTGATTGTATTCATTTCAAGCAAACAATAAAATAACCTCAATTTTTAAGGGTTTGTTTACAAAGGACTGGAAAGATGCAAAGAATGTTTGTGATACAGAAAAAAAACAACAGAGGGTGCAGAAAATAAAGGCTGGCTTAATACTGGCTTACCTCATAGCCAGTCAGCATGTAAGATGTTAGGGCCGAATACATTGTTTTTATTAGTGTCAAGTGCTTGATTTAAAGTAAGACCTCGTCACCTTACTGAGTGATATTTTTCTTGGGGTATATACAAGTATCTATTTATCTGTTGAGTGTGAGTATGTATATACACACACCTAGCAGTAGGCCTGGTTAGTGTCGGCTTGACTGAGAGAGGATGTTAGTAATTACTATTTCTCTAAACACTACTTTAGCATAGTTTAGTGTATCAGCTGGCTTCTGCTGCCAGGGGACCTGTGTTGCCTACTGGAAGTGGCTGCAAAGCCAAAAGCCACAGCAAGGGCTGTTTCCATCCCTGTGGAGCTCAGCAGCCTTGCGTTGTTGATTCAAGAGAAAGGGATTTTACTTGCTAATTTTTGGGGCGCCTACAGACAGTGGGGAGCATCTTTGGGTAGTGCTGGGTGAGGAGCCCAGGACTAGTGCAGGACATAGACAGCAGCTGCTGGGCTGGTGTGTCCCAGCTGGGAGAGACCGAGGAAGCAGAGCTGTACCCACACCGCTCATGCCCACCAAGCCAGAGCTGCTGGCCACAGGGGAGAAATTAAGCTTTGGCTAATGCTAAAAAGAGCAGGAATGGCACTTCAGCAGGAGCTGGAACTGTCCCCCCCACCTGCACAAAGATGCTTTTAAAATGGACTTTCTCTGGTTCATCGTTTCTTCCTTATGAATGCGTTTTCAAGACATCATGCCGAAAAAACAAGCACAAGCTGAGTGCTATTAATCTAGGAACCAATGCCGAAAACTCTTACACAAATATTTTTCCCTTTTGTAGGCAACATTTCTACTGTTTTACAAATAGTCCAAGTGAAGTTCTCTCACATTAACACTCAGACAAAAAGCAGCCTGCATGCATAAGTGGTAGAATGAATCCATGTTAAGAATAGCTTCTGGTCTTACATTTTATGAGCCCAGTAAATCAAGAGCATTAACATAAAATATGGCATTGCTGTTTCATGCAGTGTCTGCAACACAGAAATTTTCATATGCAAGAATAACTGAGGAAAAAATGAGTAAAATGTATCTCACATCATTTACTATGTTATGGTTAGGTCACTTATTAATCTCTTTTTTAGCTCTGAGGAGTTCCTTGAAATAACAGTTTTAGAGTTTTGGGGTTTGTTGAGTTTTTTTTTTCTCTTTGTTTTGTTTTTATTTTGTTTTCTTTTGTGTAGTCTCTATAGTACCTTTCCCATGAAAAGAAAAAACTTGGTTGGTGATATACAGACCCTTCACATTTTCTCTATATGCATTGATTTTCTAGAACAATTCTTAAACTCTTCTTTACATGCTTGAGAGCTTTCCATAGTATATCAGCAGCTGGAATGTAATGCACGCTTAATTTTAACCTTGAATTATTCTTACATCAAATAATTAATCTCTATTGTTCAGTTTTGGTTACAGTATTATTAAACAGTCTATTAAGTAAAAAGAAATGTAGAGAATGTATAAAAAGGCACAGCATTATTCTGATGACAGCTTCCTGGTGGTCCATCATATAAAAAACTGGCTATTAGGAATATGTTTCAAACTGGCAGCATAACACATATTTCATAGTTGTTAAATTTAATTGTATAAATAGTTACTGACTGTATTTGGACTGTTTTTAAAAAGTCAATGTGTAATAAATCTCATGAAAAAAAAGTCATGGAACATCCTCAGCTACCATAACTGGGAGCCAGTCTCTAGTTTTTGTCAATAGTATCTACAGCAATTAGCTCTCGTATTGAGCAAAATTAGAACTTGATCCTTCAAGCACAACTACACACAAGTAGTCCCACAGGGACCAATCAATATCCTCTGTAGTCATGGAAATATCTGCATGCATATGGTCAATCATAAGTATGTGTTTTTCAAGAAAGGGGTGTATTTTTCTAACAGTGAGTCATTTTTAGGGTTCAGTTGCCCTTTTGCTACATTTTGGCAAAACAACCCATGCTAGTAGCAGTAGGCTTTTGGGTAAATGAAAAATTCTGAAAGCGGTAAACACATTTTTCCTTTTAGTGCAGTGACTGCTCTTAATATTAAACCCTATACTTGACATGAGTAACCACCCAGCAGGGTGATACAGAATACAGGACAACTCAGGCATTAAGTGATTTTTCTGCAGCCTGCATGGTGCTTTAAATATTGACACGTGCTCTGCATATTTCCAGTTGTTTTCTTAAAAGTTAATGTAATGCCTTGGTTCTGTACAGAGGATTCTTGGGTTGGGCAAGAGCAAGTGAAATGCAGTACCTTTTACATCAGACTGTTTCTGAGCTGTAATGTAATTGGTACTATTTATTGAATGACTTCCACTGAAGGTAGAAGAAAGATAAAGCTGCTGCTTTCAATTATGCAATCAAGAATATAAAAAAGCAAAGCTGTAGATCTGGGATGGAAATCATTATATCTGATACACCATGTCAAACAACAATAGCGTTTGTGCTAATCAAGTTTTAGAAGACTGCTATCATAGTTGATTTTACTACAAAATGGAAAACAATGAACAATAAAGTCTGCTGACCTATCCTGAACCATACTGTTTAATCAACTCAGCTCTAAATCATTGTTGGCTTAAACAGTAATCCAATATGCTAGTTCCAACAGATTCTCTGCCACCACTATTTGAGAAATGAATATTGATACTAAATCAGACCTCTACCAAGAGAAATGAATATTGAAGCTAAATCAGACTCCTACCAACAACTCTGCAATAATGACAACAAGATATCTACCTAAACAACAAGATATCTAAAGCATCATGGCTTGCTTTAAGTTCATCCATTGCATTCACAGTTATATCAATTAAAGCTACAGCTTTTGGGCCAAAGACTTTTAAGAAACTCCTGTGTAATAGCTGTTACAGCTCTCTGTGACCAGGGGTTGAGACCTCACAGTCCTGAGTGTCACTGTAAGTGAGCACTCTGAAAACATATCTCAGTCATATGAGAACCTCTGAGATCCTGTTCTTCATAGCAAACAGAGAGGACTGTGTCCTCCCTGGCATCTCTGAGAACTAGCGGCAGTCCTATTTCCAAACCACCCCCATCAGTTGACATGCTGCCCCTCTCCAGTTTCCCTGGGGAACTTCCCCACATGGTCCTGCCCTCCTCCAGAGGGGATCCTTCACCTTGCCTGCCTTGCCCAGTAGGGATCACTATCTTGCTTACTGACCTCAGAGGAGATCCCCACCCCTGCTTGCCCAACATAGGTCAGCCTGTGCCGTTGCCAGCTCCAGAGCAGCAGGCATCACTGCCTTCCTTGCCCTCACAGGAGCAGGCAGCATATGTACAAGTACCATTAATAATCAATGTGATGAGAGCTCAAAATCCCTTGCAAATGTCACCAAATCAGGGCAATGCAGAGAACAGCCTGACTACAAAGCCAGTGAGGAACAAACTGGTGTTTAAATATCGGTAGAAAACATGCTGTATGGCTGCTTATGGAAATTGGCAGTGAATTAATCAATGTGAATCCACTAAGCATGAAGTAGGAGTCAGATGATCTTTATAAATTATTAGAACTGGAAGTGATTTGTCTCTCTCTTTACTTCTATTTGTCTGTTATCATAATTAAATCCTCCAATCTTAGAAAAGATACTGCCTCTGAGAGAAAACCATGTGTATAAAATGAAAACATACTTTGTGCTCCTGTACACCAAAATGATTAAACCTTTGTAAAGTCATTAACAACATTTACACAAGATAAAGCTTGTAAAATCTTAATTATTCAAGGTACCAGAATATCACACACTTTAAGTTGGCTATTTTAGCCAATGCACAACTGCAGTATTTCAACATAATGACTGTATTTGGCATTCTTATTTTTCCAGAAGTATTTGTTTTGCTTTTTTTTTTTTTTTTTCTTCTCATGACCATTTCCTATAAACAGATATATTATAAGTAACATACTTACACTTCAGGAATGTCTTCATTTTTATCCTGGCATTCACATCTGTCCTTGTTTAATGCTCTGCTGGTGGTCTGGCTCCATGGTATGCCCACTGCAATGTTCATCTTAAACAATATTTACATTGATTAGGGACCCCAGTGCACTGGAGGCTCTTATTAGAAAATGAACACAATATCCTGGGATAACAGCTAACATATAACTGTTTTCTTTCCGAACCTCTGTTAATGTATTGTTTAAGAGTATAAACAATTGACTGTCAAAATGGGAAGATGATGGAGAAGAACACTGTGTGAATGTATAATATAAAACTCAGTATGCAAAATGCAGTTGATAAACATTTAAGGAATGCATTTTTATTCAGATTATAGTAGTATCTGTTGCAATTCTAAACACTTTCTTTTTCGTGTATGCACAGTAAAACTGTGTCCTTCCACTAAAATCTTACAAGAAAATTTTAAATAAAACATAAAATTGGCATAGGAAAGCAAACAAACAAAACTGTAGCAGGATTATGTGTTTTGTCTACATCACAAAAAAATCCTTGCAGCAGAACCAAAATTGAACTTACTCTGCAATGGTGAGGAAGAGCCACTAATGTCATCCATTGAAAAAAAAAAGCAGGACTGATTACAAATCTAAATTAGTCATATGAACAAAATTATGCCTGCATTATTTTTTTACTTGATGTGGGCAGTGTATGTTAGCACTGAGCAATTTCTATCTGACATAAATAGCTGTAAACAAGAGTGTACAGTGTAACGGCCATCTTCCCCCCGTGTCTGGCCAATAAAAGCCATCAGTCAGTGGCTAATAATTTATTGAGCTACTACACTCTTCCTGCCTGTAACCCCATTGTCTTCAGCAACATGTGTTTCTCAATATGATCACTTACCTTTAGTCAATTAAGATGAGGCCAAGTCTTGGTTAAGAAAGGTGGTTTGAAATGTTTGCTCAAATTATTGAACAAACCCCATGCTTGATTACTCCATCATTTTTAACTTGTCCTGAATAAACATGAGGGCTACAGATTACCCTGACTCCAACAGTTTGTTAATATGAGTGCAGAAAATTCCCTTCCCTAGTGAAGAAACACCAGTGATGGTCCACTGCTTTAGATGAGGAATGCAGAAACACACTACAAAGAACATCTGTGAAGATGTAGGTCTCCCCCTTTGCTCTGACAGCTCCTTGATATTCAAGATACATTAGACTTGCTCTTTTTTTCCTATAGTAGTTAGGGGCTGAACTTAATTCTATAAAGCAATTTTGAGAATGAGAAAAGTCTGAAGTACATTGTCTCCATGAGATGGCCAAGTCCAAACTGAGTGCTGCATTTTGTTCTGGATGTGAAGAGATTCATAGAAGGCTAAAGGTCTTTTCTGATTGTGAGAATTTAATTGTACTTAAATTCTTATAATTTGAAGATATTCCAGTTGAGTGCTGATATGGGAAGTCATGGCAAAACCCTGCTGAAAGTGGGTGAAGACAAACCAGAGGGTAGCCTGGGAAGATTGTTTGAAACAGTTTCAGCATGGGACTTCAGACTTTCAACTGGGATAGTATTTGTCAGGAGTCACTAGAGAGCAGGGAACACAGAGACAGCAAGAGGCAACAGCCCTGATAAAGAGGATGCTCGAGCCTCAACAAATGTTTTTTTCTTCTCTCCCAAAACCTAGCATTTTCACCTCTATCAAGAGAAAAGCTTAAAAAAAAATCCAAAGTGTTTATTCTTCTTGTTAAGTCCACATTTGCCAGGAAGAAATGGTGCTCACTGTAAGTGTTAAATACACTTCATGTGCACCCTATCTCTATGTTCAGGAATACTTGGAGCACAAGCAGAGAAACAGGCTGTGAGGAGGCAGGGAGAAGGGATGACAAACCAGCAAGTATTGTGAAGTTTGGCATTTATCAAGGGTTTTTTTTCTCTCCTCTGAGATCAGCTTCCTCTGTGAGAGAGCTGGAGGTGAGCACTACAAGGATCCTATGAGTCTTGCGGCTGATCCACACCATTAAGAGGCTTCATGCCTGTCCTGAATAGGACAGGTCTGAGAACAGACACATCTCTGGGGCTTCACAGCCACTAATTGTGTGTGATCTGAGAGGAATGGCTGAAGCATGAGCCCCTCACTCTAACCCTAGCTCAAGGACAGTATGTGTCCTCAGTGTGCCATGCCACATGTGCCAAAGAGCTCCAATAACAGTAAAATGGACATAGAGCTAATCTGTCAGTGCAACCTGGGAATGACTTGCAAGAGATGCTGGCAATATCTAAAAATGAAGGCAAATGCAGTCTTCTGTGACCTTTCTCTATCTCAGAATAGCAGTTTATGTCTGTCTATGAAAAGCTGCTGATGGAGATGTTGTTCCACAGGATTTTAGCCCCTTCAAGAGAGGTTCTTCTTGGTGCAGAAAGGGTACAAGGTGCCCAGAAAAGGTGTTGCAGTTACTCTTTGCTGAGAATCATGATAGTAGAAAATACAAAGTCCTTTCTTACAACAGCTTACAAATTTGGGGCATTTATTTGGATAATCTATGTGCATATACCTGTTCAAGTCTGCATAAAATCTTATCAACTTATATCTATCCTAGCAAAACTCTTGTGCTGATTTATTAGCTGAGGAGTAACATGAATTCCTCTGCTCTTTATTAAAATATTGACAGTGATGATGAAAAGGAAGAAAAGAAACCCTGAAAAAATATCCCAAGTAAAAAGGTCCCCTTTTGAATTAAATGGTGCTCTAGTATGTTTTAAGAGAGTCCCCTCTAAATCTCTGACTCCTTGACTTAGCATCTAAATGTTCCCAAAAACTTGGGGTGGGAAGGGGCAGTACTGAATGCTGTGAACCAAAAGAAAGTTTACATGTACGAAATGTCGCTTTACTGCAGCACACGAGTAAGAAAACATCTGTCCGAAAAAGTGATTGATTCTGACAAATGTGAAGTAGGTATAAGGAAATAAAAAGTGATCCCTCTAAATCTTGTTTTGCAGCATCGTTCAAATGTGTAAAATAAGGCAAGCTATATATTTCAGATGCAACCTGAATTAAATATGGTTGTGTTCAATTCATCCCTGAAATATGAGATCTACTGCCACTTTTTTTTTCTGTGACTCGGGACTGTTTTATGAACTCTTACTAGTTTATTTTTTAATATTAAAAGATGGAAAAAGGCCTCTTTCTGTTTCACTGTTCTCTACCAATGAATCATGGGTCCCTTGCTACTCTGAGAGGAAAGTTGTTTTAGTAATTCTGGAAATAAACCTACGGCTGAGTCAGCATCATGGCTGAAAATGACAAGTTTCATATTAAGAAACACATTAGAAATAATAAGTAATGGTGTATCTCTTTGCCTTCCCCATTAAAATTAGCTGGTGTGTCAGAAGCTGATTTAGCAAGTGCTATGTATACTGGACACATGAAATACATCTTGTATATTGTCAGCATGAAAAATCAGACTAATTTAATAGGAAAAAGGATAAAAGAAATCGATCTAAAATCGAGTTAGTGATGGAAGCAGCAGTGAATGTTTTACTCGCAATGGCACTCCCCTCCAAAATGCTTAAATGTGACCATAAAGCAGATCAATAGGAAAAGATTATTGTTTTCAGTCTCCTCTGCTAGGTGATTTTCAAATAAGCAGTTTTAATAGCATTTCGAAATCAGTGTATACTTACAGATAAACCAGTGGGATTTTGTTACTCTGTTTATCTGGAATTATAGCTTTTATGGAGAAAATAATTGGAAGCAAAACATTTCCCAGCAATCAATCTTTTCTCTCTGATTTGCTAAACATGTCCATATGTAGTTATTGCTTGTGTTTGGAAGATTGGTAGCAGTTTTAGAGGATAAATATGCTACAATTGCAAATTCAGGTAGTCATCTGGCAGTTGTAGGGGAAGACTTTTTTTTTTTTTGGGGGGGGGGACATGGACAGTGGGGATGGACCTCAGTAATTTACTGCTACTTATACCTTAATATTGAACAACATTTTATGGCATATTTTTTAGTCTGTTAGAGAAATACAGTCAATTTTTCAAACAGTGCCCAATACCTTGCTGTGGATGAGAAAGCTGCTTTGTCCTTCCTTCCTCCCTCCACTTCTGGGCCTGATTCTGCCCAGCCTATTCTCCACAGCAGCATCACCCCCTTTATTTGCTCTGAAATATGAAAGGATTTTTGCCAGTCTTGTCTTCAGAAAATCCAAAGAAAGAAATAGGATTCTCAAGGCTGATTTCAATTTAATTTGAACCTGAGTCTGCTCAGTTAAAAAAAAAAAAAAAAAAAAAAAAAAAAGCAGTCTCTGATAGGTCAAATGTCTTAAAATATTGCAGCTCTCTGATTATAGTTTGGGGTTTTAGCCCAGGGAAACGCTCCATACTTGCATGAAGTTCCTCCTGAGCATACAGAAGCTATTCGCTGAAGTCTTTCACTGTCTTTACTTGTCTATTTTCTGCCTTAAAATATCTAGCTGGAAACTGGACCCGAGGCTTACTGAAGTCTTCTAGAAATACATAAATATTTCCCACTAGTAATAACACAGTACTAAATATTGCAATGACTCTACATTAAAAGTGTCACTGTGCCACTGCATGTTTTAGGCTAAAATTTTTCGCAGAGGAAGAGAAACTATTAGTACTAAAATAATGTGTGTGTTAAATAATTGTACACAGGAGCATCAAGAATCATAGTTTTAAAAGCCTTAACATTAATATTGCCTGGGACTTGTTACAATCAAGTGTCACTATGAAAGATAATGAAAAAACTTACTGTAAAACCTCTGAGTTCTTTTTCTTTTCTTTTCTTCCCCTTTCTCACCGTAGCATGAATATGTGGTGAAAAGTCAGAATTGTACAGAAGAGAAATATTCCAAAACACTATTAAAAGCGCCTTTCCCTTCTCTGCAGCCCGGGGGAACACTGACTATTTCAATAATCAGTGCGAACTTTTTGGTTATGATTTCAGTTTCCTTTCTCTGTCTCTCCCTCCCTCTGAATTTTTTTCCACCATGGTATGAGTATTACTGTTTTCTCAATAAAGGAAGTAGAAGTGCTGCGTGACAGCATTTATTTTAAGAAAACACAAAATGGCTATTAAAAGGAGAGGTAGTTTAAAAAGAAAATATCAGGAGGGAATTACAATCTTAAAAGATGGTCAGATCGATGACAAATACTGCAGGAGAGCGAGTTATAAATACAGAGCTTTTGATCAGCATGAAAACCAGCACCTATAGAGAACAAATTCCATACATTTTACCTTCATCCCAGCTTCACTGGGGATCAGTGTTCAGATGTGAATAACCATGGATTATCGTCAGTATAATGGAATCCTGCAATTTACCAAAATGAGCAGGAAAAATGGACTTTTGCTAGAACTTTCATACTTCTCAGTCAACCTTTACTAGCCAGACATATGGACTATGTTAGCACTTCAGGTTACTGGCCCAAAGTCAACCTTGAAAATTAATTTCCCAGAAATATAGAAATTGCCGTTTTTCACACCTTGGATAGGGAAGGACAAACCAAGTAAAACTAAAAGCATTTGAATACTAGATTTGAATTAGCTGATTTCCTCTGGAATAGCAGCTCGATCAGAATGACAGAAATTTTTGTCTGCAGAGGCATGTGACCCATCACAAACCTGGTTATAATTATGGATTTCAAACCAGTATCTAATAAGCCGAGGCCCAGACAGCAGCGCACAGTAGTGGAACGCATCCAGCATTCATTAAAGATGTACAATCTAGAAGTCCAGGGTTTAAAGACAGTTTTCAGACACAATTTTCCCACTTGTCTCAGGAATAAGGTAGAATAGCAAAAACAGAGGTAATAAAACGTGGTCAACCTCAATGACTTGGCATGCATTCTTGGCAATAGTAAAATAGAGAGACCACAGCTTAGCTCTGAGAGTGAACTTGCAACACCCTGAATTTTGCATCCTTTTCTTTCTGTGGCTGTTTTTGTTGGATCAAAGAGATCATCCATTTGCCCATATTTTCAAAGATGACACACCAAAACCTCATCCACCATAAAAATACATTTAAATACACCACTGTCTCTGGGAAATAGCACATTTCTCTTTGTGAATTACTTTGATTCACCAATTGTCACAAAAAATGGAAAGAAATATTGATATCCAGTAAAGATGGAAGAATTACAGCATAGAAGGATAAAATCGTGATTCTCTGCTTGGCTTTTCTCTAACTGGTTTTGGGTCTGTATGAGAACACCTCTGGCTAGGTTGCCTGCAAGGTCTGAACCTGTAAACCCTGGATTTAAAATCAAGATCGTCAGTTCCTGGAGGTAAAAGGTGAAGCCCATTAGTGAAGAGACAGAGTAGACTCATAAAATTCCATATGTGCTGTCGCCACAAGGGGGGAACACATCCCAGTGCCAGGGTGGGAAATATGCAGATTAACTGTCCAGCCTACAATTGCCAAAATGAAA
Source organism: Pedionomus torquatus (assembly GCA_013398155.1). Lineage (NCBI taxonomy): Eukaryota > Metazoa > Chordata > Aves > Charadriiformes > Pedionomidae > Pedionomus > Pedionomus torquatus. Next base: position 716,011 of record VZRU01018985.1, on the reverse strand, counting down.
ACCAAAAGTGTGGTGTGTAAATACATACATACATAATCATCTAGACGAGCTTTTACCTTTGGATTGCATATTTGCAATAACTCACCCAAATGGCAGTTTAATTTACAGTAATGAAGTCATATGCATTTGCCATTATATAATTTTTCTCAAAGAAAAAAAAAAAAAAGCATCTCGGACTTGGTAAACATTGCTTCCAAATGCTGCTTATTCATACAAAAAAAACCCTGTTTTTAACAGACAGGCATTTTCTGGCAAAAGGTTCTTTTGCAAATGTTCCTCTCATTGAAAAATAGCCCGTTCGGTCCCTGTGAAAAAAGAGCTTGACTCTTTAGGAGACTGATGTCCCTCTATTACAAATCTGTGCTGCAAATAACACTAAGGAGATTGTGACTTTAAAAGAACGAGTTTCATTGTTTGGCTTCAGCACAGTGTGACAGGGATGTAGAGGGTGAAATCTCTGGATCATATACCAAAATAAACATTTAAAATCTAATACACACACACACACAGAATAGCTGAAGTGTAACATTCTCTAACCCAAGATAAAATTTGGTGCAACTGAATCTGTTAGGAAAAAAGAATAATCACCATGTTTATAACGTATTCTATTAAATTCATTAGAAATACTTCTCCAGATTGAGCCATCTCTGGCTTCTAAAGGCACACAGGTACTCTGCATCATTCTGAAAGATGCTCAGAACCGGGACAGTATTTCAATATGTAAACAGTTCTGTGACTTGCTGGTGTTGCTGGTGTACTTAAACCCCAGAGGTCCTACCCAGCCAAGCACCATTCAGGATGGAGCACAGAGGCCATGCTGATGTGTAGGTGCTGAGAGGTTCTCTCAGCACCTCCAAGGATCAAGTTGCAACACAGTGCAGCCAGCACAGTGGGGTGCAAGGCAGTAAAAATTAGATTTGCCACCGAAACAACAACAACAAACAA
>VZRU01018985.1:657551-714964 GCA_013398155.1 Pedionomus torquatus | reverse complement strand
AAAAAAAAAAAAAGGAAAGAAAAAAAAAAAGGCAAAAAGAAAGTTGGATAAGGCTCCTCACTTTCACTGAAGTTGGAACATGTCAAGGAACTAAAGCCAGTTGTGTCCTCAGTAAGCTGGTTTAAGCAACCAAAAATATTGCTACCATAGCAATATCTTAAGATTTTTCTCTCAAAAATAGAATTTTAGCCAGTCTTCTGGAGCAAAGTGTGAAATCCTTTAAAGTAAATTGCTTCCCATTTCACCTCTTTTGCACAACAGCTGCCTCCTTCTTGTGCTTGGGGATACTGGAGTCCTGGGGGCAACTGGGGCTGCCTGCCTTCTGCTGTGTGCCCAGCCAGCTCTGCCCTCGCATGGCAAAGCTGCACGGGGATTTGCCAATGTGCTTACTCTGACTAGATGAACACCCCAATTTCTAATTCTCACCAAGCAGCTAGAGAGACATGTATCCACAGCTGAAAATAGATTTATTTTTTTTTTTCTTGGAGTGGGAGGAGGCATTAAAGAGAGAAGACAAAGACAGAGAGGCAGTTCAGCGTTTGCACTTATCATTAGGCAGGGATTGACTGCTGAAAGAACTCCCAGTTTTAAAGTGCAGAGCTTGGTTTTTCACAGCTAGTAATGTTTCCCTCAAACTGAAAGAAAAGTTGATGATTGTCTTCCAGCAAAAGTTGTTTTTGCTATCCCTTACCCTTGATCTTCTGAGATGATTCTTGTCAGAGGTAGCAGTAGCCTGTCCTTTCTACTCATCCAGCTCCTCTGGCATCTGTTCCTCTTCCCCATCGCTGATATACAAGACTACACTAGTGCATGAGTAGGCAGGGTGTTTGCTTTCAAACAGGAAGAAATAATGACAGAGCCCGCCTGGGGTACAAGTTTAACCATGGGCTCCTTGTGTGACTAAGTGTGACTGTGTACCATCCTAATTTTCCCTTGAAAATATGACATTGATAGAGGCTGATGACTACATTCGTGCTTGAAATGAATTTAAGCAACGCTGTTCTAAAGGCCAAAGAGTGCTTCACTGCAGAGGGAGGTCAGGCTCTACTGCTATCCCAAGATGTCACAAGGAACAACTAAGAATAACTACCAGAAGTGGATTCCCCATTTGCTGTGTACCAATCAAGTGGGAGCCAGCGTGGCCTAGGTCATGTATAGATGGTGGTGAATGTAAACGCAGCCCAGCTCTTGCATTTCCCCCTTCTGAACTAGCTGAAGAGACAGGCAGACCCCCCCAGCTGTTCCTGCGCATATGCCTCAGTTCACTCCTCCTGCTGCAGATTGATGCTTCCAATGAGCGCTGGTACGGGGATGGATGGCATCCAGAATGACTCATAACAAAGAGCATATGGCAGGACTAGATGTAGCAATCTAACATCTGTTGCACTGCTTATTATTAAAATTTCTCACTTCTATTGGAGCTAGTAACCAAAACCAATAAATACTGCCTCCACACATCCTACCTGAGGAAATCCCATATCCTCTTGGTTTTCTCGCCACTAATTCTGTCCAGTGCAAAAGATGCAAATTATTTTATTCTTTAGCCATCTAAAATCATCAAATATTCTCTCACTCAGAACTGTTTGAACATGCTGTAGTGCACAATTACTTGTCTTTAAATTTATTGAAGTCCTAAAGGTTTAAATGACTCCTACTTCACACCCTAAGAGCCAAAGTTTTGTGGTTGCTGCACCAAGGTGACAGGCATGAGTTTAAAAATAAACAGGATGAAAAAGGGTCTTCCAAAAAAAAATAAATACAGCTCATTGTATGGTCTCCCTTACAGTATGGTGGAGGTCACTGCAGCCGTACCTAACAAAGGAACTGTGTCTGAAAGAATCAAGAAGTATTCCATCTATTTGATTTTTAAATTTTTTTTTCCTCAGGTCATTTTTCTTCAGAGAGAAGTGGGACTGCAAGTGCAGACGTGTAAAACTGGAAAATCAGCTGATGAAGCAGAATGTCCACTTTGCAAAAGATTCACTGAGTGAGGACATGAAATATAGTGGGCAGCCCCTTGCAAGCAGAGATTAAACCGTGTATCAAAACTAACACATCGACCATCAAAAGGTATCCAGAGAACAGCATTGTGGCTGGATGATCTAAGTTACTCCCTTTCAGCCGAGAGATGCAAATAGTTGCCAACAAAAATGTTAGGATTTGACAAGACTTGGCAAATTGCTGGGATATAAATTCATGTTTTGTGAGTTATAAGGCCTTCCAGGAGATGTGACAAATCCTGAAAAAGGGTGGAAAAGCATGCACAGCCCACAGAAACTTACTCCCTTTTCACAGACCTGCCAAAAGAAAGGAAATGTGAAAAAAAAAAGTGCACAAGAGACTTGCCAGTGCCAGACTTACCATTTCATTTAATAAGCACACTTCATAAAATGCTGAAAAAAATAAATGATTGTAATAAAGGGTACACATATTACAAATGGTGGCTAGTTCAGAAAGCAAAAGCATTGAGTTTTAGACCAGGGACAGAGAAGCTATTGATATTGGGATCAAATACCCTAACCCAAAGAGTCATACCTAACACATACTAATAATCCTAGCAAGAGTTATCTCTAGCATGAATCGTTTTTCATCTTCACTGTCTCTTACAACAGTGATTATTGTTAATATTCCGAATGTTACAGGTAATGGCAGAAGCCATTGGCTGACATTGTCCCAACTCCCACAGTGGATGAAAGCTGGAGGTGTGCAGGGCAGAGCTGGAGGAGGAGCAAAATAATTACTCTCAGACATACCAGGTATTGGATATTGTCCTTCATCTGATCAGTCATGGTTCAGGGGGGAAAGCAGGAAACAGTCTTTTGCAGAGCATAAGGGTGACCCAGAAGAGAAAGCTGCCCTTCATGGAGCTGCCTGTCACCTGAAGCTTTAAAATGCAACCAAACCTACAGGAGCCCTCCCCAACACCTTACACAGAACAGGTTTTCACATGATGGTGGCGGGGTTAGTGATGAAGTGGCCCAGTAACTGGGGCTATCCAAACACACTTCTAAGAGCCACCCAAGCAGAAGGGAAGGATGATGTTTATGTTGGATGGACCTGGAAACAGTGAGACAGCACTAAGAAAGGGCCGAATATGAACAAAACTTTTGTGGCTGAGATCACTTATTAGACTATGGAAAATCTTCACAAACAGAATTAATTTTAGAAATTAAAATCTGAAAGCATGTAGCCCAGAGCAATTGCTGCCATGGGGTACACATCTTGTTTTCCCAGTGATAACAGAATGTAGCAGTTGCATAGTTATAATTGGATTAGTGGATTTTATTTTGTGAATGACTGTGCTAATTTCACTCTTCGATATGCATCTTCTCTCTGTTCTCTGATAACTGAGATCTTTAATAATATTATCTGGAGCACAGTGATATCTGAATGAGCCCCCAGGTATAAATTTAAGTTGGTCACTTCAAGCACACACTCTTTCACACAGTTAAGCTTTCTTGCAACACAGCCAAAATGTCCAGGACACTGATGTCATTCAATACCATCCATCCTTAGACAGTCACATCTTTTGCTATCAACTCTTATTTCTTCTTCTTAGCCCAAACGTACAGCTTAGCATCTCCCTTCCTCCTCAAGCTGCTTTTCCAAAGCCTTTCTTCACATTTCAAGATGCCACATGAGAATGACATTGACCAAAATACCCATGTACAGATCCTGTAGATCTGTTCAGCCTCTTCTCACTTCACCACTGCAGAACTGGATCCAAACAAAGACAAAACAGACTATAAAACAAGTTTTCAAAATCTTTCAAAAGAATATCAGATTCTCTTCAGTTTGCCAGGACTGTATTTCCTATCCCAAATGCATTCACTCCGCCACTTGCACTCTAAAAATGAAATACACACCATCACTCAGCTCTCAGCTCAGCACGCCCAGTTGTACCAAACAGTTTCTTTCTCTTGTCCTCCTCTGTTTTACCCCTAAGTGGAATATATATTTTCATGTACATATATATATAAAGTATATATGTATATGTGCGTATAGTAAATATACACTTCCATACAAACACAGAGAGAAAAAAAATCTTGAAAATTACCTAATTGCTTACGTAATCCACAAGAGTGGATTTGGTGGCATGGATTTAGGATTGTCATTTGAGAATGTTTCTCTTATTTTATTATTAGCACAAAATGGCTTGCTTTTGCTTTTCAAAACTCAGAAAAGTTACTCAAAATATAATTATTTTCTTCAAGAAAATGAACAGAAAAAGGTAGTCACCCCACTTGCTAATGTTTATACCTAACTGCATTGCATTTTCTGAGCAAGATATAATTTCACTCAAAGAATGTGCTCTTGCATGCCCAAATATGCATCAACATTCCCTTATACAGTCAGACAGACATAATTCACAAGAATATTTGACCCTAGTATGAGCTCCAGAGTAATTGTCTTCTGGCATTAATTTGTTTTTAAGTCAATAATCAATAAGACACACAATTGTGACTGATGTCATCATGGTTTGAAAGTTTCACCGTCAGCTGATCTGTCAAGTCTCTGAGAGAGTCTTGCTTCATGCCTGTTGCCAGTCATTTCATCATCAGTGAATTTCCATATCCTTCTTTTGACATGCTCGACTCACAGAACAAATTATAGAATATACCGAGGTAATGAAAATGTGGTATATAATCAGTTCTACTATATGAAGACTTAGCAATTTGAGAACTAGCACTTAGACTTATTATGGTTACTTTTGTTTCTTACTATTCAGTCTCAAGGGTTTTAAATAATGTCTGCATGGACTGCAGAAGAATCTGACTTCTCTCTCTCCAAAATCATATCCTGTCTTAATGCTGGCAGGAAACCTTTTGGAGGAAAAAACACATTTTTAATCTTAGCCCACTATAATTCAGTACACAGTCCCACAGTTTTCATACTGTTCCCCAAATTGCAATTTTCTCCTTATTTGCAAAGTAAAAATAAAATGATTTGATGAAGTTCTACTCAGAATCATAGCCGAGATAAACATGTACCATTAACCTTTTAAAGTATAGTCCTTATTATTATTATTATTATTAAGGTAGGCTCAAACTATAGAACACATTGTAAAACCCAGATTTGTCTGTATTGTCAATTTAGACAATCTAGTTCCCAAGCAACGGTCCAAGTCAGTAAGAACAATCTTGTACTTTTGATTCAAACCTGAACTCCAGTATTGGGTGTTTTGGTGAGCCACCTTTATCAAGACCGCATCAAATGTTATTTTACTATTACAATTGGCCTTTTCCTGAAAGCAGAAAGACACTTTTATTGTTAAAGCTGTGAAACTACTTAGAATAAAGCAGAATGAGAAATATCCTCTTATTGTGTGGAAGGGGTTATACCAGTAAGTATAAAAAGTACAGGTCAGTCATGGATTTTAGACAGATTACAGGCTGCTGATAGGGACTGAACTGCTGCTGGGAGAACTTCAAAAGAAATTTGTCATTTGAAATTATGAATAAGGAGTGGTTTGAATAAGGCTCCTAGATGATCCTCAGCACTGGATTCCATCACCCTCTTTGCTTTTTATTCCACCTGTGGCGATGAAGAGGAAAGGAAGAAACAAGAGAACAGGAGGAAAACGTCATCTCTTGTTTGTAATATGTAAACTTTTCATTCTGAACCACAATAATTACTTCAAATCATCCCTGATTTTCTTCCCTCTATACAGTTCAAGAGTAAAATTTGGTGAACCCAACAAAACGTGTGCACAGGTTTTCTTTAACCTTTCCTGTGATGAATGTAACATTTCAGGTTCTTGTTCTCAACTGTACCACTTGGCTTTTCTAAATAAACTTAGCGACATTAGGCTAGTCTTCATCGGTGGCACTCATCTTCTTTCAACTTTAAATAGAGTTACAGAAGACCAGAGTGCTCAAACTGCAAAAGAAATAGTCCTGAGAGAGAGACTTATTTTATGGAGGGCTCTTCCTGCAAAAAGCCCATCTCAGCATATTTCCCAAAGTTCTAGTTCAACTGATCCAAAGCAAAGCTACTCTGCTGCACCATCTAGTGACAATGAGAACTGCACTTCAGACTGTTGATCTAATTAAAATATTAGCCCTTTCCTCCAGCCTTATCTGTCATTAGTTACCAAGAGTGAAATCCCAGTGTCCTTGAAGCCACAGGGGACTTCCTGTTATCTTCAATGGGCTGAGAACGTCGTTAGTGCTCACAAAACACTTCCAGTAACACCAGAGAAAGAAAAAATTCTCTTAATTCCAGTAATTTTCTGTCTTTCTGGCCATAGTATGGTCGTTCTGTGCAGAGGTGAGGCTGAAGCACAAGGTCCTGATGGAAATATAAACCTTCCTAAAATTCTGGTTAATTGGACCCTCGGATTTGTTTTAGGAGACTCAGAAACTCACTAACTACAGTTCATTTTACCCTGGCCATTATCATAGTCTCGATACAAGTTTTAAACTAGGAATGCTGTTTCTTTTATTGAACTCTCTTTACCATCAAACTGAGACATGCAAAATACTCTTGCTTGGATGGAGATCTGTATATTTGTTACTTTGAGACTGCAGGTTTCTTAGACGGGGTAGTACCCTAGTTAGAGATACTAGCTTTTTTAGTACGTAATATTTGGTTTAGTTCAATGGAAAGTTCTTGAATTTCTATGGGTTTTGTCTCTGAAAGTTCTTCAACAAACAACTGGATTCTCTAGCTTTCTCTGGCTATCACATCAGGACAGCTCTGACAATGACAGGGCCATTGGGTTAAGAACTAGCACTGTGCAGTTTATATAGCCAATGTAATAACATTAATATATTTCACGATTAATTTTTTCTCAGTTTATTGATTACGATAAGCTTGACACAAAGACATAATTTCCTTGATAACTGGGTCTACAAATTTCTTCAAGTGTGTAGAACATGTTATTTGATGAACGATGGTTTCATGGTTTGCCAGGCACTAGAAGTGACATACGCTGGGGAGTGGCTAGATGGCACTGGTGCATACTTCTGTGCTACCACACAGATGCGACTGTTTACAATATGATACTTGTTGGTTGAATTTTCTGGGCTGTAATTGTTCAGCTGGAGCTTGATGGTGCTATTGCTCTGTACTAATTATAGCACTGTATTGTGAAGGAAGAAAGACACCCAGACTTAATTCTCCTTTAGTTTTTCACCCTGGGTTTGCTGGCTTGTGAGCTGGATATTCGTGACAGGGGGAAAGAAATAAACTACTTAAATATTACAAGCTCATTGCTTAGGTGCTGGTGGTTTCTATAGCTTTTAAACTTTTCTGAATCTCCAACGCTCTCTGCAAGTTTTGGCTCTGTATCCTTTTTCCACACCTGAAGCAAACTCGAGAGTAGGCAGAGTAGCATCTTTGGCTCTGTGCTGCTGTATATATAACTCAGAAGGCAATAGTGAGTGCCCAGAAGTTTTCCCCTTTTTTTCTGTGAACAGCAGGGAATTTTACCACAGTGATATCTAAAAAATATTGCTTCTTTCTAGAGCCCAAACCTCTCCCATACTAGAAAAGAACAGATTTCCCCAATTCAGAGAGAGTGAATCTATTAGCTAAAGCTTTACTGTGCCACTGTAGGAGCTTGTAATGATGTCTTAAGGGACTGATTAGAATAGTTGGCACTAATTTCATATATCTATTATGGCCCAGGAAAAGATAAGAATGTGTATAACATCTGTATGCAATGGTACTACCCATGCTGAGTGTCTCTCACTTCCCCACTCTGTCACTTCTGTGACCCAGAGAAAGAGGTTGCTTTTGAATGCATCAGTACAGCACTTGCTAAACTTTGTCCTGTCTACTTCTTCTGGGAATTAGAGGAATATACATAAGTATATAATAACAAGAAGTCATCACTCAAATTCAATATGTGGGGGAAATAGTTATAGCACAGCCTACATGAGTGATTACTGCTGAATGCAGATCTAACTGCATGGAAAACTGCATTCAAGGGGAATCCTTGGACAGGTCTGCAAAATAATTCACTTTCTACTCCCCAAAATAGTATTTGCGTGGTTCCCATACACCAGAACTAAACTGAATTTTAAGGAGGTTGGAATTACAATTCCGTGGGATATACCCCAAAACGAATGGAGTGATTTTGCATTAAGAACATGCCCGAGTGGAGGAGGAAATAGGTTCAGCTGCCAGCTTCCTGCTGCCGAAGGGAAGCACAGCTGCTTGGTCTATTGAGCCACAATATTCGGGTATCAGTGGTTTGGAAACAAAACACTTGTTGACGTTCTAGCTATTGCATATTCAGGTCTCGGTGACTACAAGTTATGCCGGAGCCCCCTCTCACTCCTTGACTTTGAGGCCATTGTTGAGCAGTGCTCTGAGGACTCATAGGAAGTGATGTGGCCACTATGCTGTATGACATAGCAGGTCAGGAAATTTCTGAAAGAATGTAACTGAACAACAGCATAATCTCATCTCAAAATGAGGAGAGAAAATGCTAGTAAAATGGCAGCAAAGTAATTATTTGCATATTTTAATATGATATTCTTTGGTTACAACTTTATATGATGCATGCACACGGCTATACTCATCCTCCATGCCCCCAGGTTCTGTATTTTGAACATTGTAAAATCCTTTGCTACAGATTTGCCAAAGAGAGGCTTACTTCATGAAGCTGTTTTAAAGGTCTCACTAGCTATATTGTTTCTTTCTTCACATTCCTTTTTGGGTTTCTCCAGCTGTAATCATTTTCAAGACTGTTTACAGTCTCGCCCCATACCTCCTTCATTCAATATGCAGAGGTCAATTCTTGCCTCCAGCCCACAAAGGCCAATTTCAATCTTTTGCTCTTCAGACTTTGAATAAGCATCTCTGTTTTTTTTCCCAAGCTGTCCCTACAACTTGGAGGAGTCCCTCCATAAGTTTCTGCAGAGGTACTTCTGCAAAGCTGACTCCTCTTGTGAATAATAGAATTCATACAGGCAATGAAGTATATGAGATAAACAGCCCCCCAAAATTTATGAAATTAATGAACATGATCAAGGAGGACATTAACTTAAATAATGTATGTAATTGTACTGTATCAGATCTGAAATCTAATCAACAAAGTCATTATCTGAGACACTACTGCTGTGATCCTGCCAGTCCATATACTGTTTTATTATGGAATAATGATATGTTGATAGGCTGAAGAAATTAGCTGGTATCTACTTATTTTAAAAAAGTGTAAATCTAATCTATTTCTGGTAACTTATACAGAGAAAACATGGATGACTTGTACAACGTTGGATCTCACAGGGCTTAACCCTTTAATTAATTTTGTTGTTGCATTAACATCAGTGCATCAGGCTGACTCACCAGATTGTGTGAAAGTAGAAAAAATGTAGTCTCCCTCTGCAACACAAAGAACTACTTCCTTCAATCATTCTTTGGTAACCAAAGAATGAATTTCTAAAAGGAATAGTTATTTTCAAACAGTTATTATACAAGTACAAAGGTGGAGGACACACTACTTGAACATATGTGGATTTTCAAGAGCTTAATTATGAAAATATAACGCTGTTACATGCAGAGAAAAAGTATGCGAAACATGACTGTTCATAACCACAGATCCTTCAGATCCTGTGTAAAAATCTCCAGAGTGTTAAATTCCTCACAATCAATGGGAACACATTTTTCACGTTACGGACTTCTATTTTGTGGTAGAAGATTATGTCATAAATCTGGAAAGTCAGTCTTAGATTCATTGATAATTGGAATACTTTATAATACCCATGGGAGAGACACCAACCTGATATAAAAATGACTTAAGACGTCTGCCGTGGTACATGGATATGCCTGATATGAACCTAAATTTTGCCGAGGGCTATACTAGATGGACAAACTTTTCTTTTGGGGGGCCTGTGATCTTAAAGTGAGGCATAAACCCAATCTAAAGCACACTGCAGCATTTGCTGAGGCACGCAGATCGGCAGATGTGATTGTTTTATATTCTTTACTGGGACTTACCTCAAGAAGTGCCAAATTTGTTCTAAACTATGCAACAGTTGTGGAACCCCTGCAGGCATTATTACATGGTAACTTTAGTTTTCTTGGACAACTGTTTCCAAGTCTTGTTTTCAACGGGTTCAAGAGCTGGACTGTTAGAAATTAGCACTTCCTTTGCACAATCCCCTTTGTAACTGTAGATGCATCACACTGTGGCTTAGATGCAGTGCTCAGATGCATGAAATGAAGTCTGAAAGAACAATCACATTAGTTCTAAGAACAATAAAATCAAAGCTTTGTCATTAAAAATAAATCCTTTGCTTCTGTCTAAGCCACTATAGAAGTATTGTATTTCAAAAGTTATTGTCTCTTAATGGCATTATCATTGTCAACAAATCTCAGTGTGCAGCACCTTAAAATACTGCTGTAGACCTCTTGTGCTTTCCTCCTAACTGATAATTCATAGGGAGTTTATATTGAAACAATTGGTTGTATGAAAATTCTAAACTGTGTATGCATAGAAATTCAAATTGTCCATTGAGATGTACTCTATGTAGCCAAGAATATGCTCCTTGCTAATGGTGTGTTGTATTCTTTTATTTTATGTCCTTATCAACACATATGTTTTGTGTCATTTTGGGCTAAAGTATACCTGACACTTGAAAGCTGCTAGACATCTGCCACCAAAATGGGTATGTCTTTCTCGAGTTGTAGAAAAATAGAAACTGGGTCCTTGTTCATCATGAGCACAGGAACCAATCTGTTTGGAAACACTTTTCTCTATGAAGAATCTTCTTCACATTCCCCTGCCCACATAGAAGTATTTATTCTGACCTTCACTGCCCGTTCTCTCCCTTGGAGCAGCCCTTCAGGGTTGCTGACATCCTTGTACTTCACACTTCACGTATCTTAGACTGTGCAATTTACTGTTGGGTAAAGGTATCTGCTGCACTACTGCATGATTTCTTCTGCCAGCTCATGGGAATGTTGTCCATGCTAATTGCTGTTGAAGCAAACACTTCAAAGGTGTTTCTCTGGTGTTCCTGCTCAGTCCATAATATCCTTTGTGCTTGCTCCAGGCACTGTGAACACTGAGGGCACTCTCTTGCTGTTGGATAACTGTCCCACAACCCTGCTGGAGTCTGCAGTCTGATTGTTAAACTGTGAAACTTCTACAACTCTCTAAATATCCTCTCCTATGGTTTATTCCAGCTTAGAATATTGGTAAATTTAATTAGCATTTCATCCTTCCCGTACCTGTGTATCAATCCATCCTCCAGTAGCTAAATATTAATCTTGAATTACCTTAGAATTCATCAGGTATCTGAGTTGCAGCAATAAAAGGTAATGTCTTAGCTTACTTGAATGCCTATTTTGTGTAGCACTCTATTTAAGTTGCATAGTCCAGTGGACTGTCCCTTTCACTTCTGCTGGAAACTTCAGAGTGAAAGAGGTTTCTGACTGTGATTCTGCGAAGTGCCTTGTCCAAAGAACCCAGCTGCCATAAAACCTAAGACAGTATTTTCTTCTCCATGTCACTTCCCAATCCCACTGTACAGATGCCACCCTGGAGACACAGGAATGAAAAAGTAGCCAACTAATCTGAACCTATTTTTAAATATAACTACCTTTTAAATAGAAAAGAGGCGGTAGGTTCCCATGTTGTACATTCCCCTGGCTTTAGAGCTTAGCAAATGGATTCTGACACAAACTGCAACTCTCAACTGAAAAACTTCTGTTTATTTAGCATGGATGGAGCAGCCTCGTGAGAATAATTATTACAAGCTATAACATCACCGATATTGGTTGATCCTTGTCATTTCATCACACACCTCTCGCCACGTGACATTTTGTTGGCGCTGTCCCATCTCGTACCGATTCATCCCCCGAGGTACAATTTCCTGCTGGATGGGAGAAGTCTGTGCTGGGACAGTATTTCATTCTCCATTACTCTGTTCAAAAGAGGAACACTTTAGTTCATTTTAGCTGTCTTACTCCACACACTGCACACAGCAAAAGGAATAAAATACCGAGCAGTGATTTGTCCCAAACAAAGCAGCAATCGGTGAAGGAAATAGCATAATCCTCTTTAACACCCTGATTCCAGATACCTACCAACTTAAAGTACATGCTGTTAAAGACTGTTGGTTAATTTGTTCTGGGTTACTTCTAGAACATTTTCCTCAGGGAGAGAAAATAACTGTGCCTGTGTCACATTATAACTACCTAAACATAAAAATAATTTTAAAAACACCCATACCCCTGGGTAGTTTGGGCTTTTGGCTAATTTTTTTTTTTTAAAGATGGAATCCTATATGCCTACCTAAGGTGTTACAGCTTCTTCTTGCGTTTTGCTGAGCGTTCTCCCTGACAAAAGAGCACTGAGATGCTGGCTGAGAGGCACAGCTGTTGGGAACTCAACCCTCTAGTGGCCAGACTCAGCACGGAGCTTGCAGCCAGTTACACAATACGAAATCTCTGCAGGGTTGGTGCTTAGGTTTTGGGTGGTTTTTTTGTTTGTTTGGGTTTTTTGTTGTTGTTGTTGTTTGTTCGTCTGGCAATTAAAAAAAAAAAAAAAGAAGTCCCATTCGTGTTTAAATGCAGTGCTACCTAAATTAAAATAATGGGGGAAATACAGTATTGTTTAGTTCCCCAGTCATGAAAGTATTGTAAACATTAGAGCTGGATTGATGCACTTCTTGATGACTTGAAGTGGTTTTCATAAATGAAGTCCAAATATGTAATAGCTGCTCTCAATTTTCTATGAGAAGATTTATTCAAAAATAAATTTAGCTAAGGGGAAAAAAGAGACAGATTTGAAAGCTGAATTATTGCCAAGAACTCAAACATTGAAGCAGCCAGTCCCTTTTGAGACAGCTGCAACATTTCATGGTGTAAAGTCAGCGAATTTCCACAGGCCCTGCTGCCAGAGACCACAAAATGGTTTCAAACAACGGCTCACTTCATGATATTTTTGTTTTTTAAAAAAAAAGTGTCCTTGTGCTGCTGAGTGGGCAGTGTGCGCTAAGTTAGCAGATTAATGAAAATGTTTCACTGGCACAAGATTTTGATTGCCCCAGTGCAAAATTGCTTGCAGATTGGAAAACAGCATGTTTCATTTCAAACTCATTCTCTTCCCATACATTAGCACTTGTCAATGTAGCCATTAAGCACAGTCAGTGCAGAAATTTAATTACAAAACCATTTATTTTATTGAAAGAAAAATAAACCCAAGCTACCTCAAATGCATTAGGTGGGTTCAAAACATGTTCGGCTGATAACACCCAAGGGTAGAGAGGCTGCTGTAAGAATAATGTTCCTTTCATGTGTGGTGGGGACTCAATATTAGAAACAGCTGCCTATAAGTCATTCTTTATTTAAGTTCTATTATGAATTAAAGAACAACTGATTTAATGAAGGAACTTTTTATATCTGAAGTTACTCAGCTGTGGTATTCATTCTGTCTTCCTTTAAGAAAGAGGTTAAATTTTGAATGCTAAGTAGGTGAACAGAATGATACTTTTTATTGAATAAACTTTTTTTTTTTCTTTTTGCTCATGTTAGCCTTTTGTTCTCCTAATGCTTGAAGAATGTAAAGTCTGTGGTATTAAAGGAAGTAACAAAAATGTGCTAAACACATCAAAAAGTAGAAAATCTGTATCTTATTTATGCCACAGAGTTCTACACTCTGCATGTCTTATAGGCATGTGGAAAGGCCCAAGAATAAGGATCTCTAACGAAATGATAGATGTGGGTCAAGCAGCACTCTGATGTCATGGTACATATTGCCTCTGTCTCACTACTAATGAGCTGCCAATAACAGGTCTGTTTTACTGTTCTGCCTGAAGAAGAAAAAAAGGAGTTATAACCTTAGTGGTTTGGACTGATTTGTCAATTTAAAGTGCTTTCTTTCCCCTGTCTGAGATATCTACCCACAATTTCTTGCAGACATGCACTCATGTAGTCCACCCAGCTGAGGAGCCTGGAGCTGGGAGAGGTGCCTATTCACAGCACCCTGGGATGGATGGTAGTCAGAGACACTACTGCTGTTATGGGGAAAACTGCACCACAGAGAGAAAGCGACAGGACAATTGCTACAAGGAGAGTGGCTCTGTCTAATGTAACGCTTACTCCTCACTACTGTCTTGTGCCCAGGCCACCAACATATCTGTGTTTAGGGTGGCGGGTCCTCCCCACACCCCAGGCAGCCAGTGCCTTACACATGAGTTTGATCACCCACTGTCTTAAGCAAGTATGGAAACAGATGCTGCTAATGGTTATAAAGGTATTTCATACAGCTGTAACACTTCACATAATGTCTTCCTGTGCTGGCCAAGTTTATCATGCCTTGGTCAGTAGCATCACCTTTCATTAACTGAATTAACAATTAAGTGCACTCCTTTGTTTTAGATCAAGTCTGTAAAACCACCTGTTTTCACCTTTTCTGAGTTTACCTTAAAGATTAATATCCTAGATTTTCCTGTTGACTTTTAAAATCTTTATTTAGCTTTTCCCATGCATTCATTCTCTTCCAGCAGAAGCACCAACCAGCGCAGCACATTCTGAGAGGGACAGTGAGAGGGATACATGAACCTCCTCATCTCCACCTTGCATTGTGGCACCACAGGTCACCCTGGACAAAACAGCCCAGAGAGAACACTGTCAGCTCTGTCCAGACAGGGGTCAGTCATCCTCACCAGGGAGGGCTCCTCCAACATATTCGCATCCTGCCCAGCCCCACAGCCCAGCAGAGGGAAGTTGCTGGAATCACTGATGCTCTAAGCAAAGGTAAAGTATCGCCTTGTCTACATCTGAGTCTATTTTGTGTTTAGGAAATCTCTGTAAGGAAGCAGACACTGCACCCTTTCACACACCCCACTGGGCACAAAGTACAAAGCAGATCAGAGCGCAGCACACTCCAAGGGGGACGTTTCATGCTTGAATCAGGGTATTCTTTGCGCCTGGATTTTAGATTTCTTAATTGAATAAGTTTTCTCTCTTCAGTTCACTGAGGGAATCGGCACATAAAAAAAGTAGTCTCAAAACCTAGGAAATTTAGAATTGCATTTCAGTCCTGTTATCATAAATGCATATATCAGGGTAGAAGGAAAAAAACCAACCACAATAAAGTGGGAACCAACCCATCTGTGTGTTTAGTTTTTGAGTTAAAATCTAGTTGCAAGGGAGTCAGTGGGGGAAAAAAATTCTGTTAAAATGTATGCAAGGGATGAGGCTTGAGGGAAAGCTAGTGCCAGGTTACTGCAGGGATCTTCCCTGGAGGTTAAGAAACACACTGCGTGTTGGAGCCATTCTGGAGCATCACATCCGATGCAATAAAACCGCCCACCAGTACCATCCTCCTCCTTCCCTTGGGTCCAGCCCCAGGGAGAGGCTGGTGGGCTCAGCTCTTGCATTTGGTAGCTCCTAAGTACATCCTGCAGCAACAGTTGGCTTGGTTTGGTGTTTTTTTTTCCCTTTTTTGTACTTTGATATAAAAAATTCCCAAGAGCTGTTTAAATATTAACTTGAAAGGCTGCTGAGAAGGAGACTGTAGCACAGGATACCACAAGAGAGCTGCAAAATGCAAACAAGGAGTCAAAACAAATGCCTCTTCTGAAGAGAACCACTGCCTGCAGAGGTTTCATCTTTGTGCACTATTTGAGGTTTTCAAACTAACAAAATGGTTGCCTGGAAGTGTGAGATGAAAGACAGATGGGGAATAACTGGACTGTGTATCATTAACACAAAATAATTTCCCTGGAATGGGACAATTTAGTCCATTCCCCAACTTTGTAGTGCCTCTTCATTACAATTTTTTTTTCAACCATTCCAAATGAACCCCTGTCTAGACAAACCTTTTGTTACTACTACTATTTACAATGAAAAGGTACAGAAGTTTTTCTTTTTAAAATCTGCAAATATTTATTTCCTAATATTCTGTGTCACAAACATCTGCCCATTTTAGGGATTTGCAAATTTTTTACTTCTAGTTTCACAAACTTTAAGATAAACTTACGGTGCAACTCTGAGGCAGTGGCATCGCATTCATATTTTGCAGGTAAAATGAGATTCTAAGATTTTCCCAGATCTGGAAGTCTACAGAAAAGTCTGAGGCTGCACTAGGGTCCCTTGACTATCTTTTATCTTTGTCAGCTCAAAAGGGATTTGGAATAGGAGTTATCCCAGATTTACTAGAGGAGCAGCCTCTGTTATCCTAAATTTGGATACTCCCTGTGGTACTATAGTTTCTGAGTTCAATCCTTATTCAAGACACACGACAGAAAACTAAGCTCCTTATTGAGAATCATTGCAGTAACTTTGAAGTTACTCTTTTTTTGAAGTAGCTCTGAAGTTCAGTACACTGAAGTAGACCACGCCTTTTCATGTACTGACATACCCCGTTCTACAATTCACTTGCCTTTGCCCTACAATGTTCTTTTGTGATCTTATAAATGCAATGTGAGAAGCAATATAGAATGAGAAAATCCAGAGAAGAAAAGTTGCAAAAATTTTTTTCAGTTTCTTAAAGGAAACATAGCATAATAAAACAGTACTGAGCACAAGCAGATATGTAATGCGCATGTGTCTACAGGAACAGAACACCGTAGGTTCTAATTCTTCAGTCAGAGGAAAGATAATCTGTTTTCTCTTAATGCAATAAGGAATAAGACAAACAAACACAATAATCATAGTAGTTACCGACGGAGAGTAAAAAATTGGGAAGAGTCACCATGGTAGCAAAAACATCTCTGCCAGTACTCAGGGAAAAAGCTACCAGGAAGACGGAGTACTGGGATGCTGATTCCTTGTAGACACCACCCGCAGCCACCCATGCTTTTGCACAAAACCTAGGTGTAGTTAAGACCAGCTGCTTAGCCTGGGTAAAAAACATGAGCCTTACCACAGCAGGTCAACTTAGGGCCAAGACCTCAGCCAAAAGAAGTGGACGCCCTGTCAGCAGGAGATGGGAAAGACTCACCCAACCACAGTCAAGTAACTGCACCCTCATCTTCAGCTTGTTTGTGGCTAAAACACTAACTCTGACCAATCTGAAGAGTGAGACCAGGGATGTCAGCTCCATAATGTTTACCAGACTAATGTCTGACAAAATAAACTTAATACCTAAACCCATTGTGCCCCACAATGAGTTAACCTCAGAGAAAACAAGGAAGAGCTGCCCACTGTGTGAGCACAAACTTCAGCATACCACCTTCTGCAATGTGGGTAGCGCTGCATCTGTAAAAGACTTCATCCAGCTGGGAAAAAAAAAAAAAAAAGAAACGGCAGAGTGAGCGTAAACATATTCCCATAACACATGAAGTAGGGACAAGTGGACAAGTACTTGACTACACGAGTTTCACAGCTCACTGGGTGTCATTCCAAAAAGCATCTGTCACCGCCACTGGCAATGAATTTTGAAAACAACTGTATTTTACATCTCAGAGTTTAACAGGATCGCACAGCCGCCAACAAACTATCTAAGCCTAAAGACCTAGTAAATATGAGCTTTACCTTTCCAGATCTTCTCCTTGGTTATATTATCAGCGACAGGAGTGACAATGTTGCTAGGATGGTGTTAGGCAGCAAATTCACACGGGGATCTGACTTGTCAAATCAGCACTTTCTGTCTGAACTTTTGCACGATTCTCTCAAGAGCAATTTCTTCTTTTTCATACTAAACATGTTCCACTTGAGCTTTGTAAACTTTTATCCATTTCAGTAATTCTGGAAGAGTAAAGACAGGATTAGGCAATATATTGTGTCTTGCAAGAAAACCGGAAACCACTTGCCGCCTCCGTGTTGAGATGTAGGTACAGGAGAGGTGTTTATAGCAGCTAAAAGTCCGGGAGGGGGTGGGTAGGGGGGTGGTCAGGGAGCAAAGAAAGTGGCCTCTTCATGCCACTGGGAATTTGGCAGCAATAGCATCAGGATTTACTCTTGTGTGCATGTTAGATGTGAGGAACTATTGCACCAGGGGCCATATTAATGCATAGGAAGATAGAGTCCCATATCCTAAAGAATGTAAGCTTTAAAAGAAAAAGGATGGGGAAAGAACCAAGGCACAGGGAGGTAATTAACTGGCCTGAATTCAGCTCCAGAGACAGAAACAAACCCCAGATTTCTCTTCTCCAGCATTCACTCCTCTAAAATACGTTATTCTTCCGTACAGCCAGTCAAGTGCTGTAACTGAACTGTGCACAGGAGCTGTCCCTTAGTCAGAAATTAAGGGAAAAACTTAAAAATTAACCAGGAATAAAATTATTGTTCTAGAGCTGTTTTAGTCTACTACCAAAAAATTAAAAAAAAATTGGTAATTTTTACATTAATTTGAATAGCATCTGAGTTTATCCTTACTTGTTTACCTGCAAAGTCATTGCTGGGAAATAATCAGGATCGGAATCACTATTTTCCATAAGACTAGCCTACGTTTGTACATTTTTTCCCCCATGGACCTGTTCTGCCCTACAAGCAGCATTAAATCAGTTTGAACAAGAGCACTAGGGCAAAAGCACACTAGAGACTGCTGATAAAATCCATGAGTGTAAGGTGATGTGGTATCTTATCATCTTGGCCATTCCCGATGTTTTCTGGGACAGAAACATCAGTAAAAGGCAGGCCTGCCCTTATTGTTCCCTGCAAAAATGTAGAGAGTATGGTTGTTCCTATCACCCGTCCTGGATGACAACCCACAAAGCTGCTGGACAAGGATCAGGGAATGTGCAATAATCTCTCAGTATAGCTCTGTCTGACAAAGGTGGGACAATTGAGCTTAGACATCCTGTGGTTCTAACAACCCATGAATTTCTTTGTCTCCAAATATATGAAACTGTTTCTGCAGTGCTCAGCTTTGGGATGTTTTGGCTCAAACCTGCTGAGAACCACTTTGATGCCCACATAAGGAAGAAGAGAGAGGGAACTGAAGAGCCTGAGGAAGTGAGGTGGCATGTTGAGTTGATTCTTACTCAATAACCTACATTTCCGTGTTGTATACACTGCTGGTAGGTGGCACAGTTGAGTTTTGTGGCAATTTAAGGGCTGTGAAACTGCATACACGCTTGCACACATCTCTGTCTAAAAGGTTTATTTCGGTTGCCAGTGCTTCTTCTCTTACCCACTGTGTGCTCTGTTTTGATCTTCATTTTGGGCCCAGCTGAGAATTCTAGCATACTTGTTAGAACATATCTTCCCAAACACCGTTGTGCTAACATCATTTTCTACCCTAAAAAAGGAAAAAATGTAAGACCTGAATCATCTTTCCACTATATGAGTCAGAAGCTCATCCCTTTTAAATACAGAACAGAGAATATAGCTGGCTTAGTTTAATGCTCATCTTTCTATGTTGTGAGGCATAATTGTCCATTTAAAATAAATGAATGTTAAGAATGAAAAATTGATTAAATCAAGTATCGGAAATCACAAAGTTTTTTTTCTTCTTAGCAGCCATATAGCAAGTTAACACTTCAGTTTTTTTCAGAGGCTGTCTAAATTTATTAGCAGTCTTTGTCTAAATTGCAACTGAAAAACTATGTTAAAAAAAGAAAAACTTCTACGGAAATGAAAACGATGTTTGCAGTAATTGCCTAATGATGTTTTTTTTTTTTCTACTTCTGTGCTAGGAACTGTAGCTTGGATTATACAAATGCTTTATAGGGGGGGTAGTAAATTGCCATTCTCTCTATGGATTTACAAGATCAATCTTGGTAATTTGTTAGTTACAGTGTATGTAATGTGATATTATTGCTCATGTTACACAAGAGGATTACATGGCTTACTAAATAAAGCAGTGGTCTTTACATTAGGGACCATACTTCCTTCCAGACTGATGCCTAGACAAGTGAAATTAGATTGGTGATCTCAACCTTAGGACCATCTCTGGTGTATATAGACTGAGACCCCCAAATGACTAAACGGAACAGAGCCAATCACTCATCTCTATATGGTTGCCCCTCACACCTGGATTCCAGATTCTTACATGTTTTTTATTCATCAGCTGTTGAAACATGCTGATGAGTAGTTTTTCAGTGCAAGATTTACCAAGTCCCAGATTTGTACCTACACTCCTGTTAGTTTATTAGGGGCCTGTGAAATTCTATTCAGGTTGTATAAAGCCACATTCAACTACTCTTTTTAACAGGCTTCGTATTTTCAGTTTGAAATTTATATTTCAGAGGGAGCAGATATTGTTATTACTGTATTGGATGGTTGATATAAATCAGAAAGAATAGAAAGAAGAAAAGGGTATTAAAATTTGCAGTTTTGTTTCGGTTCAAGTTAGTTCTTTACAACATTTTGGTTCTTGAAAGTCCTTGCTTTATTATAAAATCCCCCCGTTTTTTTTTGCCTAACAGATTAAATCCTTCTCCTCTGTCCATGAAGTGTGCCCTTTTTTAATATCTGTAGGTAGTTATCTGTCTGTAGATATCTTACCTCTCCTCGTGATGAATAATTTTAACATCTCTGAGCTCTGGCTAGTATTTCAGTATATTTCATGTGAAGCGGGTCTTACAATTGAATACAGTATCCCCGATATAACTGCTGAAAAATAACATCTTAACCACTTAGGATTGAATTTTTAGTATTTGTCTTCTTTTGATTATTTTTCCTATTCTAAAACTTCTGAATAAATTTTATATTGATTAAAAGCACTGCACTGACAGCTTTAAGCCTGCCAGTCTCTGTTTATCCACAGAAGAGTAGAGCTCAGCATTGCTCTGTCAGTCTAGATCAGCCCTGACCATGGAAGACTGTTTCTGTGGTTTTAAGACTTGCATTTAAGTGAAGTCAACCTAGCCATAGACCCCTCAACACTGATAATTTTTGATAACCCTCAAGCATCTACCAATCCTTTGCATTGTAAACTCAGCGATGAAATGAATAATGCTCAGATTTTCACTTAGGTCCTCAAAGACATGGGACACATGTAGAATAGGGGCTGACCTTAAGGTCATGCTAAGTCACATACCCACTGCCTGTTTCTGCAGCAAGTCTCTTAGACTTACTTCCAGCATTAAGCCTGTGTAAGCCTAAGAACCTGGCGTGATCCCTGTGGTGAGGACAAGCCCATCGTTGCTCAGGACCTTTTCCTCCCCTGCAGTGTGGGACACCAAAACACTGGAAGTGCATCAGTACCAGTTCCACAAAATCCTTCTTCCTGATTTAGGACTTGTCCCTGCTTCACTTCCTGAAGTTATTTTGTGCATCAAACCTGTGAGGGCAGAGAAGCTGTCTTCCCACTAGTGCCAGAGGCTCTGCATTTAGCAGCCTCAGACTGCTGGAGGACGATCCTTGGTGAAAACTGTAGTAATAAATGGGCCCTAAAGCCAAGCAGTAGAAATCTGGGGTGTGATTTGTTATGTGTATTTACAGAAACACTATTCCATTCGCTGTAGTCTTTTTAGGTTTAGATACATTTCTGAAGAATCCTGCTCCATGGTGTAACAGAAATAAAACACAAACAAACAAACAAGCGTATAAATAAAGCTCATCTCAAGGCTCTTTGGAGAGAAGCCACAAGAATACCACTTGCCTCAACAATTGTGCTTTTCAGATCAGACAGCTGAGCTATCAGGAGTGGAACTATGACTGCCTATTTGTTTGAAGTGGACAACTATGTTTGTAAATCACAAACTTCTGGTTATTGCTGACCAAGACTACTTGAATAAGTAGCCTGTAGGTCAAAGTGTCTGCACCCCATTACTGAGCTCCAAAAGCCACTAAGTTACTTCACTGCAAATACTGCAGCTGCTGTGCAATGCCGCACAGACAGCTCTAATGAGTAGTTTCAGTAGCCTTGGTTTGGCTTTGGGCTTTGCAAGGACACAGGAACGCTAATAGGTGAGGCCTGGGTAATTTGAGGGATGTTTTCTGCATTTTTTCTCTTGCCATTAAAACAGAATGAAAACTTGCTGTAGGTTTAGATCAGCGGAAGCAATAACAACCCATCAGGCAGAGGAAGCATGTCGATGGGTGACGGCTCAGGAGCAGTGCTTGTTCATGGTGGCTGCTGTCACCAAAACATCTCCTTGTGTGGGCCAGGGCACAAGAGACAGAGACCTGAAACTGGAAGGAAGCTGAGGTGCACCTGGAAATCTGAGACCATACAACATAATCCCGAGCCAAAGGAGATGATGTGGTCCTAGCGTTCTCCCACTTTACTTCTAACCCCACCTGGAGATCCTCTCTAGAAAGGGGCAGCCCAGATGCAGACACAGAGGCCATGGATAGTTGCTCAGAGAGGATCTTGGAGAGGGCACCGGCTGTGCTGTGCAGAGTCCCACTGTCCCCATCACCCAGCAGTAAGGCTTTGGTGAACCCCTCTCAGATAACACTGAGTCTCTCAGTGATCCCTGAATAAAACGACTGTTAGGGTGATACATGGGTGGACAGAAACCCACTTCTTAAACCAAGAGGACAGCTAAGACCTGGCAGAATCAATTTCCCACTGTTTATTGCAGATGGAGATCCCATGTGCGTAAGGCAGATAGCAAGCCGAGGAGCAAGGCCAGCCTCTTAAAATCAGTGCTGTAAAAGGATTGTTGCTTTACACAGAAGAGAGATGGGAGTAAAAGTGACAGAGATGGGTATCTTTGCTCTATGAGATTTCTACAAAGGAGCAATGAGTCTGTGTAATTACTGGACTGAAGTTCATAACAGAATTTACAAGGGCATCGTCAGTGTAGTTGCCTCCATTCCCAGATTTTTAACTCTAGTTCAATCTTTCCCCTCCATTCACAGGTACAAATGCCTCTGGCTCTCTGGAAGTGACTAGAGCAGAACTGACTTGCTAGTTCTTACCCTAAGAAACTGTTGGTAGCCTACAGGTAGAAATCAAAAACGTGTCAGTTGAGATTTGGGTAAAGTAAGACTTGTACAGCATTAGGGCAGTTTAAATGCTCAGATCTGCAAATTAGCCTCGTCTTTGTACTTTTCTTGATTTACTAAAAAATCTAGAGTGAAACTTGCCATTCTGGGTTATTTCACCATCAATCACACAGAAAAATGAGGCTTTGGGTGCACACCTTTGGGGATTTTTTTTTTAATGGTTTCAAAATTTTCTGCAGAAAAAAAGGAGGCAGCTACTGATCATTTATAAACCATTAACAACAAATGGCATTTTAAAAGTCACTTCAAATTAGTTGATAAAGCACAAAAATGGACAACTTTTTTTTTTTCTTTCTGTGGGTTATTGGTGATTAAGATTTTAGAAAGTGAAACACATGCCAGAACTCAGTCAGTATTATTTAAATAATATTATGATATAATCGTGATTATAAATTGTTAAAGGAAGCTTACTTACTGTGGAATTATCTACGACTGTGTTTTTTCATGATTGTTCAGTTAAAACTCTGCATTACCAGGGCTGGCTTAATTTATTTAATGAACTGCAGCTCATAATCAAACTTCCTTTGTAAAATATGCATTGACAGAAGTTCTCTTTTAGATCCACATTGGGTATAAAGGAGCTGATGTTTCCAAGATGGCAAAAATACTTCTAATAGTGACAACAAGATATCTCCAAAAGCTTTTTTTTCTTCCCCAGCACCACAGAAAAACAGGTTGCCAAAACGAGGCATGTGGGGTGGGAAGATCTTTCCTTCCAACACACTTTCTCCAGAGGGCATCAGGAATCATTTTAGCCCATGTGCTTCTAGGAGGCTGACACAGAGTTCCTTTAAGCCAAGGGGAGAATTTTCATTAACATCAGCAGGCATTTGCTGAGGAGCCAAAAGGCTATGTGAATTACATCAGTGAATCAGAAACAAAAGATGGAGCCAGGTCCAGGCTGGACTTCAGGAAGCAACTGTATATTATTATTCAAAAGAATGAAGCCCAGAATCACAGCTCCAGTATCATCCTATCTGCAACCCCTTTACAGGCTGCTGCTCTTGTATCTACTCAGGGGCTCAGCTTCTAGCAGCGAAAGCAGCAGTTTGTGCATCCTGTGAAACAACTACCAGCCACAAGTGTCTCCCCAAACAGGAACTAGAGCAACAGTTCTGCAGGGCTTGCCATGCTTGCTCAGGGGTATCCTGAATCTTGATAGGGGCAATTTTCACATCAGAGGCAGTACCGTATGGTCCATTTCCAGCTAAAACACTCAAAGATGCTGTTTTCTTTCTTGTTTCCCAGAAGGAGGACAGGGAAGCATGCCACAGCAACATAATCCATCATAAATAACGTATGCCAACAATAACACTTTTTTACAAAAGCTTTTTTTTTTAATGGTTTGTTCATATTCTCCCACTGGGCAGAAGATGACAGAGCATCACATGTCCCTCATGTCAAAGTCTCCTATAGCATGAATGCAATAAAACCAACATGAAACACAAGGAGCTTTTAAAGGGCTGCTTTATCGGCCTTCTTCCCTCTGCCTGTTTTCCCAAGAGATCACGAAAAGAGCACAAAGAGATAAAATAGATGAGTTGGGAAGAAAGAGGCAGATTTCCAACATATTGCTTGGCCCAGCCCCACCCTCAATGACAGCTCCCGCCTTGTCAGGCTGAGGTGGTGGGTTCCCTGTCATCCTCCAGGCTGCCTGAAGCACGTGTCAAAATGCATACATCAGTGCATGTGGCAAGTTCCCACGTCCATATTTGCATGGCACAGGCTGGACCAGGAAGCTCACCATGAGACTGAAGGGTGAACGTGACTTACCCAAAGCCTGGTGTGGTCCACTAGCCTTCCCATCCACCAAATAAGAGCAACCAAAGCCTGGAAGTCTGCAAGCTCCAAAAGGCAAAGCTCCAGAGTCAGCAAGAATTTTTTTATTGACACTATAGAGAAATCAGATATAATGATGTCATCGTGTATATATGCTATAAGTGATGAATCTCAAAAGGTAAACATAGTTTGTACTGAACTGGTTGCAAGTGCTCTGCAAGGACTGTGGAGCTTGCTCCACAAAGTTATTACTGAGTTTTTGAAGTGGAGTCATTTTCAGAAACATAACAGTCAAACACTTGTGAGTAAGTGGAAGTTTGCAACATAAAATGTGTCCTCATTTACATTAAAAGTTGTTGCTTTCTATAGTGGAAAAAATAAGGAAGAAAATCATATTATTTAAAACTACACTTGATTAGCTGAGATGGATTTTTATACATGCCAACTATTATGTTTTACTCCTAAGGTATCTTGCAAGAAACATATTTTATGGATTTATTAAGAAATTCACATTGTCTTTTCCCACTTAACTGCAAATAATTCAAATGTAACTCCATTACAGCTTGATAGAAAAAACATGTTATCTTTCCCAAACTTTTATTTTAGAAAATGTTCTAAGCATTTCAGAACCAATTTCAATATTCAAGCAAAGCCAGTGCACTGTGAAACACTCTTCCTTAATGTATTGGGAGCTTCACGTGACAAGCTCTTGTACAATAGTTTCCCCTTTTGCAGAGGGGCATTTTGGAAAATCTCTGCCAAAAGATCACATTGAATGCCATCTGGCTGGAGAGCCTACCCACAGAGGCAACTCCCATGCCTACAGAGTAGCAAAGGACTTCTATTCCAATCCAAATATTTTCCCTTTCAGGCAAGATATCTGAACTTTTTGACTAACATAAATAAATAAAATACCTTAAAAAGCAAATACTTTTGCTAAAGAAATCTTGCATCATCAGAATTAGAACTGTGCAAATGATTGGGTTTTTTGGTAGGTATGTCAAATGAAAATATTAATAGGAACAAAAATAATAATCAATTTTCAATCTCACTAAGTTTATTTACTTATTTATTGTACTTCTTTTAAGAAGATAAAACTACAAAACATAGAAAATTCTTGTTCATTGAAAATGCTGGGTTTTCTGACCTGCTCTATGACAGAGCTTCCACAGCCTGTGTTATTTTTAATAATGCTGTCAAAGCCCAGAAGAGGTAATCACAAAACAAGGATAATTTGAAATACTGCTGCTGGAAACACCTTTCAGTTAACCTCTGAAATTCCTGAGGTGTGGCTGTGTGGTGAATTTCAAGTCTACTGATTGGGAAGGAACTTCTTAAATCATGCCATTCGTAAGAAATAAAAATCTACTCAAAATGAGTCCAAGACAAATGTTTTTTATATACAGGCTCAAATCTATATTTTGAAATCATGCAAGACTATTAAGTCCAACTAGTTATTACTTCCTCACAAACTCCATTTCCAAGCATGAGTCCATTTTATAAGCCTGCCAACATTCAGTGGCACTTCTCTTGAGTGATGCATTTAGGTTATATGAACACAAGCACAAAATGTATAGCTTTGTTCAAGATTAACTATATGGAAGAACGCAGTTACAAGGAACAAATGCAAACCCCAAAGCTAAAGGTCAGACGCCATAACATAAACATATCACTGTTCTACAGGAGTGTCTGTTAAAGTGTACACGATACCTGAATTTTTCACTATCTGGTCCCCGGGATGGGACACGGGGGATTTGTGTTTTAGAAGTTAATCAGCCTTTTGTAGCAGTAACTCTAAAGCAAAGTGTGTTACCTGGTGTGCCAGGAATGTCCTGTTTTCTTTTGAGATGAGCCTGCCAACGCACTGCATTACCATCATGTGCCTTTCATAACCGCTCACTATTATCAGCTTCTCAGTTTCGTCTCTTGGATCAGCAGAAGTTTCTTAAAAGTATTTATTTTATCTGCTAGCCCAGCAAATGGCTGTCACAGCACATTGGATTGCAGCAGCAAACAGGCCTGCTGGAGCCACAAGACTGCTCGGCTCCCCCCACAGCCTCCCAACACCCTGGTGGAGGCGTACTGAGGGCTGCGTGGCTGGCTCACCTAGAAGACGTTAGGGAAGATGTGGTGCCACTTTCCATGGCACATATACACTTAGGCATCTCTCCCCTCTTGGCAAACCACTGCTGCCATGGATGGTTCTCAGTCTGCAGGGATTGCAAAGACATTGCCCAAGGACAAATAATTTGCTGCTGCACTGTATCAGGCTGCAGGTAGGTTAGCAATATTTTTCCCGGAGGAGGATGACTTCATTGCCTTGTAATAAAACCTGAAATTTTCCTGCCTCCATTTTGCACTACAGAAAGGACAGGAGCAGATCAAAGGGACTCTGCGAACTCTGTATCAGATTGGGAAAGCCTTTCCTCTCACCACTACAGCAGAGGACAGCTGAGGACCCACTTGGAAGTGCAGGAGAGACAGTGGGACTTGGCTTGGAAAAAGCAGGCTACAAAGTCTGGGTTACGTATACCAAGACCCAGGGCAACCTCTGCTGTGTAGTGAGCTACCTGGGCCGGCTGCTGCAGCTGAAGCTGCTGGTCCTGGGGAGCCTCTGTCAGCCTTGCTGGTGTGCTTGCCTCCTCCCCTTCAGTATCTGTGCTGTTTGCTGCTGCCAGAAGGTGCTCTGCTCCTGCCACCTCTCTACTGCCCATATCTGGGACACAGACTAAATTAACGGGAGCATAGCTCCCTTCCCACTGAGGATCTTGCCTATTGTCACCAGGCAAAACAAATGATGATTTTGCATTTGCAGCCAATTGTTTCACTAGACAAATTTCTAAGTGAAATCAAGGTGTTAACAAGGGGCATTAAAGTCAGCGCAAGGATCTCGCTAAAACTGAGAAAAATCATGGGGTCAAGTGGCTACCCTCCCTCTGCTTAAGCAGTGAGTTTTACTGCTGCACCTGAAAGGGGTCCCCCTGGGTGCCCATCCTTCTCTCTCCCAAGAGGCACAGAAAAAATCGCCCTGACACAGCCCGTGGCACAGAAGACCTCAGCAGGCAAAGAGAAACTTTTTACATTTCCAAGAGCTCCTGCACACAGCACTTCAAAGGTCAGAAACTGTCTCACCGTTTCAGACTGATGGCTGTCACCACCGTGTGGTCTCCATGTAGAATCAATTAGTAACAGCCAAAGTCTCTGGTGACTCTGCAGAGACGGATTTTTTTCCTTTTCTGAAATACCGTCAAGGTTTTCTCATCAAAGGATTATGCCTATGACAAGAAAGCAATGTAATTTAATATAAGCCGAGAGGGAAATGGAAAACTCCCCCACCTGAGGCTAAAGCTGGGTCTGTTGTATCTGGAAACATAGTCGTATAACCTCCAAAATTTCTCACCTCTGCCTCAGAAAAAACCCTGAAACCTTTCAAAATAGTCTTTCCAGAGCATACATGTGTAAGAGGGAGAAAATTAGCTTAGGTCATACCCTCTAGCATAGGTAATTCTCTAGTTCAGATACAGTTTTGTTATTTGTCTTGAATCATAGAATCATAGAAGGTTTAGAGTTGGAAGGGACCTTGAAGATCATCAAGTTCCAACCACCCTGTCATGGGCAGGGACACCTCCCACTAGAGCAGGTTTAGAAAATTGAGAAACATTACAGTCAGAAGTAGTTTTCAAATCCTGCTTAGTCTCCTTCTAGACCCTATTTTCAGTTGTTATAAATTAGAACACAATGGATTTGTGCAGTTTACAGTGGTGAATTTCTGACCCACTGAGTCTCAAACAGGAAACACGTTTATAATATAAATGCCCACAAATTCCCTATTGCTTGGTACAATTTTTTTAGAATATGCATTCTTTTGGTAACATACCACGCTTATCACAGGCGCCCACATTTCTGTCACAAATATTTTAGTGAAGTAGACTTTTTAAAAATACTATATCATTTGTAGATGACTATGGACTTCTTGATGTGTGTCCATTCCTTAAATTAGTTTGCCTGATGTCTGTATCCCTTTTTCTTTTTTTTTTCCTTCCCTTGCCCTTTTGTGGTCACATATTTTATTTACCAAACTAGCTTGTGAGAGCTGGAGGAAAGGTACTGTCTGTGCTTTCCTCACACAGAACAGATTCCAGAGACATTTTAGTACTATTCAGAAAAAGATCTTGGCAGGCCTTCCCCGTCATGGTAATTCACATAAGCTTAAGGCTACCACTCAGATAGAAAGAGAAAAACAAATATAAGTGGAGGAACAATTTTTCTAATTGTTTACACTTTCTGTGTGAACTTATTCATGAATCTTGTGGCTCTATATTTTTTTATATGCTCTCATAGAAGAAAGCATTTCAGTAAAGAAAATAGACATGGTGGTTATTTCCACTTGGATGCTGTTTTCTCATGGTGCCCATGGTTCCACTGACAAAGTGGCCGTCTTTTCTTTCCTTGCTGACCCTACACAGCAGGCAAAGCAGCTCAGCCTTCAGCAATCTAAATTTGCATGAGTTCCAGGGTCACAAAAAGAACAAACAAGCAAAAAGCAACTAGAAAATAATCAGCATTAGAAATCTGCCCTTCATCACCATAGCTTTGGTGGTATAGGTTAAGTTAAATAAAGCTAGCAAGAATAGAGCAGGCAACAGGGTGTTTTGCCCCCATCAGGCAGAGAAGCAGAGGAGGAGGTGCCATCCTATGTTGCACCACGGTGGTCTTGAACCTCCCCAGATGCAATTTTAGCTGGCAAACCACTGAATCAAGTTTTAAACGCCTTGCTGTTCTGAGGTACTTTGTGTCGGCCTTTTTTTTTTTTTTTCTTTTTTTTGTGAAGAGAAACCGTCACCACTAATTTGGTTTTCAAAGAGAGAATTCAAATTCACTAAAGATGGAGGGTATTCAGATCTGGATTTCAAGTTCATCCAAAACACATATAAATCTTGAACTGAGCCTTTATAGAGTTGTAGTAAGTTTTTCCTCTATTACAAGTGGCTCCAGATGACAGCACCAAAATGTCACCAAGGAAATTCTCTTAGCATTATTTCCACCTTAACTGTAAGAAGAAAATACCAGAAAAACCTAATTAGAAAGCCTGAGAAAAGAAGGATTTTTTTTTTCTTTTTAATTCCATTTGTTCTCTTGCTCTTTCTCATTTCCACACCAAAATAACACTGGAGAGTAGAGAGCGCTTTCCCAGTGTGCTCCCAGAGGAATGATAGAGTTGCCTATGGTAAGGGCAAACTTTCTGGGATAAAAGACACAATTTCCTTTGCAGCCTGTACAGAACTACAAAAAAAGCTCTGTTCCATGCAGGAGCCACCAGCCTTATTGGCTTTCTGCTCCAGAAGTAAGATGTATTCTTTCAATCACACATTTATGTAATAAATCATAAAACAGCACAAAAATCACATAATGCAGCAGATATAAAGCAGTCCTGGGGAAAAGGATAGAAACTTCAGTATAGCGGACCTGAATTAGCACGTATGGGATTTGTAGAAGTGATCGGTCCTTAGAAAATATATGACTGAAGAGGGCATTAAGGCCTGGTCTAAGGGATGATCAGCACGGAAAGGAGGAGGTGGAAGCAAGAAAAAAAAGAAACTGAAGGGGTTACAAGACTGGCTCCATTTGAGGGCAATATGTTATTCCCATCAGACTGCTTCCACTCCTGGTTTTCATACTTGAGAGGTTGGATAAGCCTTGGACAAACCTCTGAGCTTTTAAATGCTTAGCTGAAGCTGGAATTCCAAATCTTTTGAAGCTGGCCCATCACAAACACTAACATACAAACAGCTTCCACATAAATATTAAATGCAAAAGACATAATTTATAAAAATTTCAGTGTGCCAAAGAATACTACTGAACCTACCCAAAGATGTTTTTCTACATGTGCCACACACTGACTAGTTCAAGGCTGCTTTTTAAAGCGTTTCATTACAGCTATTATTGCTTCATTGGATCCACACAGTTACTTGAGAAGTAGTGTACAAAACTCAGTTGTTTCACCTTGCATCAGATTGTAATGGCATCTGCTTCAAACTTCATATCTTGACATGGTAGCCTAAATGAATCAGCAGAATTCCCCCAATTCCAGCTCTTCATATTTATTATTTGTATTTAGAAGCTCAGCTATGCTGTCTTTGTGGCTAACACATTATAAGAAATCAATTTGCCTTGAATAATGTATATTTTTGCATTCCAGTTAAGATAAGGTAGCTACAAGAGTTCAAGATTACTTACCAGATCCATGTGTAATATTCATAAGGCTTCTCATCTTTCATGATACTAGTACACTTGTAAATTGTATCTCAGATGTTCTTTAAGCCACCAAACAAAATATAAGTTTATAGGTACACCTTTGTTTAAAAGCAACAACAATAACAACTGTTAACTTTCAAAAGGAAGCAGCAAGCCACACTTTCTACATGCTTATATTATAGCAATCTCACCAGAAAAAGACAACGTAACGGTGCTTACCATTGCCTTTTTGTGCATATGTCATTGAGTTTAAGCACTTCACATGGAGTTTCTGACACCAAGGATTAGGATCACAGATTCACAGCAAGGTTAGAGTGGGAAGAGACATTAAAGAACATGGAGTTCCAACCCCCCTGAGGTTGCTCAAAGCCCCATCCAGCCTGGCCTTGAGCACTTCCAGGAAAGGGGCATCTACAACTTCTCTGGGCAACCTGTTCCAGTGTCTCACCACCCTCATTGTTAAAAATATCTTCCTAATGTCTCATTCAAATTTACCCTCTTTCAGTTTAAACCTGACTTAAACCCCATTTGGGCACTCAAAGGGGCTATAAGTTCTCCCCCAAACCTTCTCTTCCCCAGGCAGAACAACCCCAGCCCTCTCAGCCTGTCTTCAAAGGAGAGGTGCTCCAGCCCTCTGATCATGGCTCTCCTCTGGACTCAATCAACCCTTCCATGTCCTTCCTGTGCTGAGGCTTCCATAGCTGGACATATTACTGACCCACCTGCAAGACCTTGCACTTGGACTTGTTGAATCTTGTGAGGTTTGCATGGCCTATGTCTCAAGCCTGTCCAGGTCCCTCTGGATGGCATTACTTTCCTCCAATGTGCCAACCACGCCACACAGCAAACTTGATGAGGGTGCACTCAATCCCACTGTCCGTGATGCCAACAAAGATTTTAAACAACACTGGTTCCAGCACTGGTTGCCACTTGGACGTTGAACTGTGGACAGCAACTCACTGAATGCGGCCATCCAGCCAGTTCCTTATCCACAGAGTGATCCATCTGTCAAATCTGTGTCTCTCCAATTTAGAAACAAGAATTTCATGCAGGATGGTGTCAAACGCTTTGCACAAGTCCAGATAGATGACATCAGTTGCTCTTCCCTTGTCCACCAACACTGTGATGCCACCATAGAAGGCCACCAAATTTGTTGACACAGTTTTCTCTTAGTGATTAGTCACATTGTTTACACTCATATGTGAGTTCAATTACTCTAAATTTCAAGAGATTCTTCAACACACATCAGTCAGCTACTTGGAAATGCAGTCCAGGAAACAACAGTGATTTGGGTAGCGAAAGAATGTGGTTCCTGGGAGAATGGGGAAATCTATTGGCAAGATCAGCAGAAGCACATTTCCTATAATTTACTGACCACCAAATCAAAGGCTATTATAAAACACTGTTAAAGCAGGCTTGTAGTGTGTTTGCAACTCCCTGTACATGTAGTTATGAAAACAGCCTAAAAAAAATGGACACTCACAGTGACAGTGTGTCTTTTTCCTAGAAAAGTATGGTTGAATGAACAAGATTCATGAAATTCAGATATATGCTTTCCAGAACAACTGTAACTATCCCATCTATGCCTCTGAAGTACTAAGAAACTACTTTTACAGTCTTAAATCCTTTGTCAGTATTTCTGAGCAAGAGTCATTTGTAGAATCACAACATAGGCATTATCAAGCTTTAAAAGCTCCAGCCATGTAACATTCAAATGCATTCAGGTTATCTTCTGTTTGTTTGAAGAAAAAGAACTGTAGCTGATATCACCCAGAAAGAAGTTACTAGTGATTTTAGCTAAATAAATATAAGATGATTTGTAAGGTTGTCTTTTTTTTTTTTTTTTTTTTTAATCTTCAAAAAAATGGGGCTCACATGCTGGAATAATGCATGACAAGCTTGTTGTCTATATCTCTGACCTTGTAACAATTAAATGTGGCTTCTCATGGGGAAGCAATAAAGCCCATATGACTTGTATTTCATTCAAGGAAATGTCAATAAATTCATATGTGTGACCTGCTAGCCAGAACGCTACCCATGTTTTTCTTCAACTTGACCCCTGCTTCAACGGAGCAAGGGCTATCCCTTTATCATATCCCCCCCACCCAAAACCAAATTTTACCTTTGGGCTCTTTTGCCAAGTCCTTGTGGATGCCAAAAAAAAACAGAGGGAAATCACAAGTGCATGGCAGTAGCAAGAAGAAGTCACAAATGGAAAGGGACCCAAAGGAATGTCTTTGTTAGGGCAACTATTAAGCAACGTTCCTCTCAAGCATGTATTGCAAATCCATCTGAGGCTCCAGACTTCAGTAAATGGTTGAACAAGTTTACTGACATGACTCATTCTATTGCTATGTCTAAACCAAATCAATTTTAGCTATTCAGCTTTGATGAATGTTAAGGTCATAACAACCATAAAAAATAAGAAAGGCACCTGAAAACATTAACAGCATGGGAAAAATATGGGGTTTAGCTGAAAATAAACAGAAGAAATTTCAAAACAAAGAGCAAATGTATTTGTTCTTTCCCAGAAAGATTACCTTCTCTCATAAAAGGAGCTTGTTATTAAAGTTCCTTTGCTTCCCCAGCAATGGTTTTGTGGTTCTATAACACCGTTAGTCTGGTCTAAGCCTATGTGGGCTACAGAAACCAATGCAATGACACTGTTTACAAGAGCTGGAAGCAGGAAGAGGGTGAGAAAGATGAGGAGAGACAATATTAGTCATCTACAAAATAAAGAGTTAGGCAAGAGGGCAAAATTGCTGAAGGGCAGATAGAGCTAGTAGTGCAGAAACACAGCCAATTTCTTTTTAATAAAAGCAAAAAGAAAATTGTACATGCTGAAAGAAAAGTCCTTGAAAGTACCTGACAGCCAACTCTGACTGAAGGGGAAATAGAGATTAATTTGGAGCAACTTATATACAGCAAAATCTTATTCTGTTAACCCCTTTTATTTAGTAAATTCACTTCAAAGTGCTTTTGCTGATATGGAATTTTAGAGCCCAGTCACACGGGATCTTACAGGACTAAGATTTTAACTTGGGGGATCTGCTGATGAGTGTTTTAGCTGGCTGAAGCCATAGCAGTTGAAACTGTTGGAGTACATCTATGCCTACGTTTTACATTTTCTCTTATTCTTAATTTTAAGTCATTGCTGGAGTTCCACACGGGAGGTCATAATTTGGGCATCAAATACGGTATTTTCCATCCACCAGCTAGAACCTAACAAACATTGCCTTAAATAAATTTGTGCCCATGCCAAATTCAAAATTAAGTTCCCAAGCCAAGCTAGGATTGGTGGGATGAGGCCAAGGGGCCCACAACTCCACTGTTGAGCTAATGGAGCAGTCTCAAGCTGCCAATCCAACAAGGGAGACTTTTTTATTTAACGTATACATTACACAACGTGTGCAATATTTTCCACATTCAATGAGAAGACTTTATTTATAAGCTGCCTGCATTGAAATGGTCTCTTATTACAAGGAAGCAGTAAGCCAGGTTGAGCCTGGAAATGAATTCTCATTTTCTCCTTCACTGCAATGTTCAGTGACATGTTGCTCATTCCCTCCAAAAATATTTTGCAGATGGTTTTGGCCATTTATTGTGCTTACAGGCTCTAGAATAATGACATTTATTTCCAAATCTCTTCACCTCATTCAGCCTTCATTACTTATTGGAAGATTGAATGAGATACTGAATTTAAGGAATTGTATCTGTCTGCCGTGATGAAGATACACAGATTTTTTTCATCCAGAAGCATCTTTCATCATCATCAACATTTTCAAATGGTTTGACATTTTGCAGATAGGTTTCACAAACCATTTTGAATCTTTTCTATCATGCAAAATTGAGTTGGATATTTCAGAGTTTGAAAGAACAGGCCAAATCTTCACAGCTACACTAACTACAGTATAATTGATACCTCTGCAAAGAAAAAAAAAAAAAAAAAANGAAAATATATTCATAGTTCTGTCTTCATTCATGTGCCCAGAATGCTTTCTCTGAAAATTCCCACTTTCGGATTCACCTGTGATGTCAGATTTCTTATCATATATCATGCTACTAAATATTTTTAAAAGTCAGGGAGTGTACAAAGTTCTTTTTATGCCATATAATAATAATTTATTGTGCAAGCCTTTGGGATATCCTATAAGTGTATATATAATGAAAAATACCATTCAATTTCTATATCCTTGATCTCATGTCAAGTACTTTTCCTACATCTAAGACATCCAAAATATGGTCTTGGGTAACAACCCCCAGAGGAATATTCTGAATAGTGAATCCTGGTCTCACAGAGGCACCATCTACCACCTTTAAGTTAAACGTATATGTCTTGCTGGGAAACGTATTTCCAAACTTCATTATCTTCTAAGTATTTCCTATTGTTTAGCTTAAATTACTTCCTGCTTGGAGAGCACTTATAGAACCACTGGTGGCTGTGAAACCCATTTTGGATATCTGCCTTTACTCATGTACTCTATGAGGAATTCACGGTGTGATTACATAAACCAGTGCATTGTCCTGCAGAGATAACAGAGAGATCTCTGAACAGGCAGTTGCACTGCAAGCAAGATGACTAATTCAGGCTGATAACTCGAGCACTGGTGCAACCCTTTCCACTCCAGGAGAGACCAGATTCCACCCTGCTAGTTGAAACAGATGCTTGTTTAACAGAAGATGTCATTAACCTAGGCAACCAGTACATAATTGTTCAAATGCCTAATACATTAGCACTTTGGTTAACTGTGCTCTCTCTCTTATCAGGGAAAGGGGGGCTAATTAGAAATGAGGATTAATTAGTAACCAAGGACACTTTTGAAATAGGCCTACAGGGGAAAGACAGTCTCTGCCTACACTAAAAAACTCCATGTTGTAGGCACTTAGAGCTACAGAGGTGTCAGGGGAGTTTTAAAAAGAAAGGCTGTGTAAAGAGCACGAAGACTGGAATGACTCATCCTCTCCTGGGAAAGTCATAAAATCTCTCTGTCCTTTGAAAAAACACAAGTTAGGTCAGAAATCAATAAAATTCTGATAGGAAACAATGACATCTCAATAGCAGTCTCAATAATAATGTCCCACTTATGTAGTGCACACCAAAATAGACAAGACCACAAGTAAATACTTATTTGCACACAAATGCTAGAAGTCTAACAAAGTATGCAAAGATTGACCTAGAACGTCTGGATTTAAACATTGAAATGAAGGGGTTTAAGCTCTCTTGGTACTTGGTAAAAGACAGTATGATCACCATATCAACCTGTCAGTGACGACATGCTGAGTGAGACCAGAGCCACTGGAGGGACAGAAAAACATAAGGAAGTGAGGGAATTTGATGGTATCATATAGATGGACAATTGCTGTTTCCTGCAGTAACTACGTTCTTGAAGCAAAAAAAAGAAACTGCTGATTGATTAATTTCTGAACCCAGCAGAGGTTCCGATTCAAAATGTTACTTTTGAAAATTTGGACCATGATGTATTTATAATCTGCCTTGGTGGAGAACTTAAAAAGCCAAAACCAAAAACCTCACCCAAGGGTAATCAATTGGCAGGCTAGACTATAAGGTGTAAAAAGAATCAACAAAAGTTACTTGTAAGTGGTACGGTCATTTACAGACAACAATTTAAAAATATATAGCTGGCTGGAGATTCGGAAGGAAGTGAAATAAAAATGGTAGAACTAAGCACCAGAATAAAGAAGAACGCTAGAAACAAGGAGGCGTACTTCAGAATGTCGAGATCATATACAACGGAGAAAACCAGAAAACAGTGTTAAAAATTAAAGAACATCAAAAGTAAAACTGGAGTAAGAAAGGACAAAAGTGACTATGACAAAGAACTTTCTGATTAAGTAAACACTAACAATAAAAACCTTTCTCAAAAACATCACAAGCAGAAAGACTGCCAGAGAGCCTTTAGGGCTGATAGAGTATCATAGCCTAATAGGAGCACTTGCAAAAAATACATTTATAGCAAAAGACCTACTTCTCTCCAATTCATTCCTGAGAAACTTATAGAGAATTCTTTCTTTTCAGGAGAATTACCAGGAAGAACTTTCTCAAACTAAAAATTTGGGAGAAAAGGCCTTAGAATAAATCAATAAAGCAGTAACACATTGGCCAGAGGAGGTGAGTTTCTTTTCCTAAAGAAACTCAGATATGAAATTCTGAAACTACTAGCTAGTACGACTTACTGCTTGAATCTCTGCCGGTACCAGTGAGGGAAGATGGCAAATATGACACTGATTTTCAGAGTAGGCAGACAGAAAGTACAGGTCAGGAAATCTGGCTCACTTATCAGGTAGTTTGATAGGAACCAATTTGGGATGCTGGTAAACAGTTTCATATAAATATATTGTTTAACTAGGGGGTCAATCTAGGTCTCTTTGGCAGGGGGAGGCAATGCAGCACATATCTGTCCAGATTATTTGAAAGACCAAATGAGCTGAAATCTGTGTTATCTGGCTTATCTATAACAATGATTTGGAAAAGGAAGTAAATAATGAAGTTATAAAGTTTGGTGACAATAAAAACAATTTGATGGCAAGATTGAAAAGAATTGCAAAAGAACTGGATACTAAAATTACAGATAAACTTAAAGATTAATAAGTGCAAAAAATCCATGCAGAGGGAAAACCATCTACATTTATGGGCAGTTAAGTACTCACCACAACACAGGAAAGAAATTCTAGAGCTTTTGTGGATATGTCCATTGGATGGTGGTGTTCAGTGAAAGCAAAAGAATAAAATGGAAATATTAGGAAAGGAACAGAGAACAAAGCAGAGACACAACATTATGCTCTGGTTAAATTCTTTAGCCCCCTACACTTTCTGTTGCACACACCATTAAATCTCAAAAATCATATGGCAGAGCAGAAAAAGGATAGAAAAAAACAAAAATGATAAAATGACTTCCAGAAAAGAAGAGGGGCAATGTATTGTAATTCTTCATCTTGGAAAAGAAGTGACTGATGGAAGATATACTAGAGTCTTCAAATCATGGCTGGAATAGAAAGGTTAATATGGGCCAATTATTTGTTATTTCTCCTGACACAAGACCTATGGGATGCCAAAGCAAACTCTCAGGCAGCAGCTGTAAAGTAAATAAAAGGAAGCATTTTTTTCCCCACAGGATTTATAGTAAATTAATTGCCATCCAATGCTGTGGAAGGTAAAAGCCCCCAACTATAAATACATTCAAAAGCCAATTTTACAAATTAGTGAGAGAAAATAAAAGTTCACCAAGGGTTATTAAACCTATGGATACAAACTTTAGCTCAGGAAGTCCTTGGGAATACACTGAAGACTGCTGGGGTGTAGAAATTTGTAATAGAAATGCTAAGACTGGATGAATGGAAATTAAGAAGTATAGCTGAGAGTGGAAGCACCAGAAAAAGAGCAGAAAAATGTGCATAAGAACTGCCAGCACTGGTGGTACCCAGATTTGCAGATGCTCAAGTTCCTAGCACATCTACATGTAGCTTTCTAGAACATCTAGAATGAGAAAGCAGGGAAGATTTGAGAACAAGGGGCAGTCTCCACCCAGATTAGGTGAAGGTTCATATCACTGAGAGATACTGGCAGGGAGATAAAGGCTTGGAGATTTAAGACGCCAGATAAGGCAGACAGTGGATAAGTACTCAGAAAGGTGAGATAGCATGGAGAGACAGAAAATGACAATCATGGTCAACTGAAGGGTACAACAAGACATCCAAAGCCAGCTCATAGTTGCCAGGCTAAATAAAATGAAATGTGATAAGAACTCAATATCCAGGTTTCCTTGTCCTCTTTCACCTCAAGGAATCCTGGCTGGATATAGGTCTTAGTGCCTGAACACTGGCACAAGTAGTTGGGACACATGCTTCTGAGTATGTGACTATAATACTGGGATTGTGAGTGAGTGCAGTCAGTTTTGTTTTAAAATAAGCTTACACAATCACAGTACTGTTGAGGTTGGAAGGCACCTTGGGGAATCATCTAGTACATCCCCCAGCTCAAAACAGGGCCAGCTAGAGCAGGTTGCTCAGCGCTGTGGCCAATTGGGTTTTGAATGTCTCCAAGGATGAAGACTGCACAAGCTCACTGTGAGACCTGTTGCAGTGTTCAATATCTATTACAGTAAAAGAGAGTTTTCTTATGTTTAAATGGAATTTCCCATGTTTCAGCTAGTGCCCATTGCTTCTTGTCCTCACTGGGTACTACTGAGAAGAGTCTGTCTCTACTCTCTGTACTACCCCCTCTGCCTTGATAAGACTCCCTGAGCCTTCTCCAGGCTGAACAGTCCCAGGTCCTACAGCTTACCCTCCTAAGTCAGGAGCCAGTCATCTGTGTGGCACTAATCAACTCTCCTCTGACAGGGTTTCAGACTAAGCTTTGCTGTATAGTTCCTGTAATGGTGCTACAGTATATATTAGAGGTGAGTTATCTCTGGGTTTGCCTTATTCAGAACATTAGGCTTTGGCCAGGTCCACTACAGCTGGCTTTAGGTGCCTCTATCATCCTTCTGGTTAGGTTCCTTCCCTTCTACAATGCAGACAATCCCTCTCCCAGTCAAACGGGCATCTTAAGTACAATGGACTCAGTGTATCAGAGCTTCCCACTTGCCTAAGAGCAAATACAGTTGCATACAAGAGAATACAATTAGAAAGAAAACGTTTACAGATCTTTTTCTGAAACTTCTGAAATGTCAGTGCTACCTCCCAAGACAAAAAGCTGCATTCCAACAGTGGAAGCCAGGGGAGCTTTGCTAACAAAAGGGAAAGGTCTAGTTGTGCTATATTTATTGCAGCCCACACAAGAGCAGCAAATAAAAGACCCAGCAAAGTAATAGGGAACTAAAATTAAACTTCAGGTTCCAGTGAGGCAGCTGGGTAATTGGTTCCCTGCTTTTATACATGCCTCTCTTTATACATCCTCCATTTGGATACCAAGGGTTTCTCAAAATGGTTTACATTTTTATAAGGAGACATTAAGCTAAGAATACAGAATAAATTATTTGCTACATCATTAAATGAACTTTTTTACACTTGGACAATAGGGGGTTTTAAATTCTCACTGCATTTCAAACATGAGTTATTTACACTGGGAAAATCTTTTCAAACCAGACAAAAAAGTGAGATTCATTATATATCGTGTAAAAGCTACCAACTCATATACATGACATCAAGTCATATATTATAGACAAGAAGCCTTTCACATTTTACCAAATGTCATAAGGTTTGCAGTTCCCACATTGTGTTTTAGTATTTCTGCCAAAATTGCCAACAAAGAACGTGTCTTTAACTTCTCTGACCCTATTGTGTCAAAAACATCTCTCATGCACCCCATACTGTATCTTTTAGACCTGCTCAGTGTTCATTTCTGAAATTTCAGAAATGCTCAATAGCAAAACCTCAAAACATACAATACAGCTTCCTTACTCACATCTGGAACCAGGCTTCAAAAATCATGCCTATGAACAAATGTACTGCAATTTTTTTTCTTACAAAATTAATGAAAGGGCTAGTAATATTTCTCTGAAAGTAAGCTGGA
Source organism: Pedionomus torquatus (assembly GCA_013398155.1). Lineage (NCBI taxonomy): Eukaryota > Metazoa > Chordata > Aves > Charadriiformes > Pedionomidae > Pedionomus > Pedionomus torquatus. Next base: position 674,589 of record VZRU01018985.1, on the reverse strand, counting down.
ATTTATAAATGGCTAAAAAGAAGGTAACTGAGCTGATAAAAATTAAATAATTTTTTGCCATTTAACTTTTTGACAGCCTTAAATATCTACCAAGAAGAAAAGGTAGAAGTCATTAATTCTACAAGCAAAATTGTAACTTCGTATTGATTAGTGCATAAAATTATTTTCTATTTAGATTCTGATTTACAGGTTCCCTAAAACACTTTTCTTATTCTAAAGTAAGCATGTAAAAGTTCACTAATCCTTAACCTGGATGTCAGCTCAACAAAATTGAATATCCAATGAGTACCACCCTCACCAGTTAATTAGTGTTGTGTATTCGTATTCCTATTTTCTTTTCCAACCCTGTGGCTGTTTGAGGAAGAAGACAACTGAGTATGATTGAGAAAAGACACTGGATTTCCTTTAGGCTGTCCTCCACCCCAATGAATCCTCCAAAGGTAGCTTCTTCTCAATAAAAGTTATGTATTAAAAACTCCTTTGAAAAGGAACGTGCTTTACTTTAACTGAAAGGACAGCTATTAATAAGACACATGAATGAGCGATATTAGCTGAATTTTATACAGTGCTTTGAAAGTGAATGCACCAATAGTCATGGTCACCTCATAGTTAAGCAGTGAGTTTGTATACCTTAGAGATTTTTCACATAGAATGTTAATCATGATGCTACTTGTAGTGAAGTTTTTGTGAAAAGACCACTTGTGTAGTTTTAAAAAATGAAAATTCATGTCCACATTGAGTCACCTGTATCTTCTCTTACACCAGGAAGGATATGGGGAGTGGGTTATTTTTATTTTGTTTTCCTGGAGCTTGAATTTCAAACACCTAGTTCCTTCACTTACAGTTCTTATGTTCAGGTTCTGACAGGTTCCTCAGTTGTCAGTCTACTGGCAAGCAATTTTTATAAAGACCTCAGGTTGACCTGTCTTGAATTTTATTAACCTGGGCTATAGCCAGTATAATATTCTATAAGTAATGAAGTCCCATTCTCTTTTTGCAAGCCTTTACAGAATCTGAATGACCTGCCTTAAATTCTACTCAAGCAGCATCAGTGCTTTGGTCAGCTTATGAGAACAAGCTGGTTAACACCTCCACACACAAGACAGGGAGGAGCTAAAGGAAACCCCCTCAATCTGTTGCAAGTCTAAGACAATGTCTCAATGAACCCCTCAGGCAATGAGATGGGCTGAAACATGCTGAAAGAACTGAGGGCATCTAGGCCTCTTGGTGGAGATATCATCAGTACTAAGGCAGAACTCGGATATCTTGGCAGAACCCAATATTCCAAAAACGTTGTTACTGAGGCACAAATTCTTCCAAAGTTAATTGAGCCACAGGGAGCACCAACAGGCAGAGAAACTCTTCCATGGGTCAATAAAAAAAAAAGAGGTTGTTGAAGAAGCACTGCTTGCAGAGTATACCTATTGGGAACCATTCTCTTTTTTTCTTGAGGACAACCTTTCACCAACAAAGGATGTGCAGAAGGGATTTGACATAGAAGTTGGCACTTCTGTTTGCATCTCCCTAGGCAGACATATTGAAATGTAAGCATGTTAACACTTAGGAAACTAACCGGTGACAAGTAGCAAACAGCAAGGACACTGCTTTACACTAGCCAAAAATTGACAATCCTGAGGGCAAAGCTCAGGAGTGTCACAAATTACTTGCCAGGGTGCACAAAGACTGTCAGTCAGATGAAGTCAGTGGGCACAAAACTCTTTTGTCCAGAACATCAGTCCACCATGTCAGACTTGTCATTTTGTCTCTGTGGTACAGTACCCTGTAGTGGAGAGAGCTCTAGTCAGAGACAGAGATGATTTGACATGGGGTCACCTCCCATCAGCAGTACCCACTGTATTATACCCTATTGCAAAGAGAATATGTATGCAAATATTGAATTTCTGCACTATCAACTTGTTTTAGCTCAGAAGCAAACCCTTAGCTGGTTCTGTGCACAGTTGGTGGATATCAAGCTGTGAGCAGAGATATTTAATCACTGTCAGTGAACCAAATTCGCTCAATTTTTCAAATGCAACATATTTATACAACCTGTGTTTTAATTCCTGTTTACATAATAGCAGCAGCACTTAAGCCCATTAACAGAAAAAACACATGGACAAATTTCCTACAAAGTTTTCTATTTCCTTTATGGGGTCACAGGTGCACAGTGATACATGGAGTGAAATCTGTTCTAGAATCTGTTACTGTGATAAATATTTGGGCATCCAGGTTTCATAGTCTTGACTGGATCCTAGACAATCCAAGGAGCATCTTTTTTGTAGCTGTTCATCAAAACAGTTGAAGACAACATTTTGATAACCTGTGGAAGACATTGGCTAAAGGAGGTTAAAATTAGAAATATTTTGGCTTCTGCACAAAGAATTCCTTAACTCTTCAGTAATGAATGAACCCCCTGTGCTGGATGGCTTTAACTAGTGTACACATTAGCTCACACTCTTTGCCAATGTCCTTCACAACACCAAAGTTGAACCAACCATTTCTTTGTATTTAAGATTTCTTTTAATTTTCTTTTAATCTTTTAATTTATTTTTAATCTTTTTTATGATTGTTCCATTTTTTCTGCCAGTTTGGTCCAAGATCTATCATGAGCGTTCAATTATAGTGAGCGTGCAAATACTCATGCTTTTATAAATTAGATTATAAAATGACGACTGCAGGAAGCAGACAATCTTGGATGTCATAATACATACTATTGCATAATCTTGCAAATTTAACACAGAAGTCAAGACTGGTTTGACTTCCATTAAAAGGCTCTCTGGCCATGTGCTGAGGTCTGCTATCACAACAGGTTAATTAAAAAAGAAAAGAAGAACAAATTCTAGCCAGGATAAAAAACAAAACAAAACAAAACAAAACCAAAAAACCACCAAAACCCAACCAAACAAAAAAACCTAGCTACACAAAGATAATAATCTTTATCTCACAAACAACTCATATGGAAAACTGCTTCTTTTAGTGAATCCTGACCCAAGGGATCGTCACTGAATCAGCCCCTGTGTTTTCCCCCTGCAAATGTATGTGATTATGCAGATGACTATGATCATCATCAGGCAAAGCAAAGCAAAGCAATACCTGCTGTATTAGTGAGAAATCTGCTTTACAGTTCTATAGTCAGGAAGTTTCTTTCTATACTGGGAGCCGTACAGAAGACACTGATGTTGGTTAATGATCTTGGGCAAGCCATGCCAGACATACTAGACCTAGTAACACTTGATGCTGGCAGGAGTGACTACTGTGACAATATATGTGGCAATGCCAGAAGACATGCTGGACCTACCTGAATATTTACCGTTCCTGAGTATTGTTCCTGGATATATGCAGCTGGATGTGCTCTGGTGGACAGAGAGAAAGAGATAACACTCCTACCTGTCAAGACAGTCAATATGGTTTGTTTGTCATACTGAATAAAAGGCACCACATTATGGGAGGGAGACAGCTGCTCCACCAAGGGGAATTGTGCACAGCATGTCATGGCTGTCTACCCTGGGTCTGTCCCATGCAGCACAGAAGCAGGGTCCCTAGCATCTGAAGGGATGTAAGATTTATTTGCTATTTCTATTTCTCTTCCTCTTTGTATTTCTATCTTATTATTAAAGCAATTTCATTATGTTATTTCTAGGCATGTCTTACTGAGATTTGGAAAGAACCATGCACCTCCTCTGATGCAGAACATCCTCCTAGACAGTAGATATGGCCATGGAAACCACTACCAGCTGCAACTTTATTGTCAGAAATCACCAGGCAGCTACCAGAGCTGGAATGAATTTGTTTTCGTAGTCCACTCTTTTGGTTAAAATATTATAGAACTCAATAATCTTCCATCTCAGAGCAGGCACAATCTAGATATATAAGGTCAACATGCTAAACCAAGAAATTCAGCTTTCCTAACAATCTTGTTAGAAGGTAGTAAAAACATTTCTCTCAAGCTTTAAAAAAGGTTAGTTATAAATATATCAACAGATTACACGTTGTGGGTGCATATTTACCTATTGTAACTGCAGACTCGGAAAAAGAAAAGTGCAAGACAAGTTTTACTACTAACTCTGCCACCAGCAGCCACAGTAGATAAGATGAAAAGGCCATCTCAATGCCTCCTCATAGACTTAATAAGAGAGCTTAAGAACTGGGCAAGCACACAGTGAAGCTTTGCCCAGCATCATACCAAATTCTGGTGGAGTTTAGTGGTTTCCCAGTCTACTGTTCTATCTCTTTATTGCAATACAACCTAGTTTCTTAGAGAACCTTTCCCAAGACACACCTTGGAAAATGTTTTTTTTTTTTCTGAAATCTGAGTCCAAATTGCTTAACCTCTTTACCTCAGCCATCTAGATGGAGAGATAAGATAAAAATGTCTCTCTCTGTGAAGCATCTTTGAGATATTCCAGGCCAAGTCTCTGTATAAATGTACAGTATTAGATGATTAGTATAATTTTTGATAGGGCTTCTGTCTTCCATTTTATTCTGAAGTCAGTAAGCACAGTACTTCTCATGTTCCACCGTGTGGTTTACTTTGTCGGATGAAATCTGATATCTGCTTCCCTATTAATATCATCGCACTGTCTGAATGTATTTTAAGAGCTTATGATACTTGGCAGTGAGAGGGTTTTGATTTTGTTATTGTTGGGTCAGAATGCAGCGCATTTAATTTAAACGTTAGCACAAGATGGGTTTTATCTGATCAAGAAACCATGCAAAAGTAGGAAGGGGAATATTTCCTTTAAAAAACAGGCACCTCTTGATATATTTTCAATGCCAAAAATTTTCATCTGTTTGAATGACAGCCACGTACTCCCATACTAACTGGAAACCAATAACAAGAACAGGGAAGCTGGACAACGATACAAAAGCAGATTTTTTTGGCAACCATATGCAATGAGTTTGAAGTTGTGAATGAAAGATTGTGACACGACTTCAGCTCAATCCAAAAGTCCTTTCTTGGGCAAAAATCTCCTTAAAATGTGTCTGCAGAACAGTGTCAAGGAAACAATAAAAAATTACCCATGCGTTTTTACTGGAACATGCAGGTAGAAATTTAAGCCTTTCCTTGTCAATACCGGGATTACCAATTCCCGGAGCAGGAAGGTTAGGAGTCAGTTGCTGTGCTCAGTTAGCCTTCAGCACCTCAGCCCATCGAAGCTTTTCTGACCTGGTTCACCACCATCCAAACACCAGCACAGCTTCCCCCATCCATCGCGTCCCACTGAGCCCTGGCCAGAGCAGATGGCGTCAACTGGGGCTAGGGGCCACTTTGCTCCTGTGCTAGCGCTGCTTACGTGCTTCTGAAACTGGAGCCCTACCTCTCTCCTTCATCTGATTGAATTTGACATCTCTGTTCAGTAAAAGAAAGAACATACGCAGGAACTTCACCAAAAGTTTGAACCTCGTAACAATTTTATTAGTAGTGACAGCAGCAGCTGGGGTTTCCATAACATACACCCCAACATAGTCACATGTTTCTGCAAAAAGTCACCATCCTGTAATTAAAGCTTTTAGTATTTATGCTCACCTTTACAATTGTCCCATGCCTGACAAAGTTACCTGGACATGGTTTGTTTATTTGAAAGAGAAATTTTAAGTATGCATTTCTTTCTTTCATTTCTTTCTTTCCTCCCCTTTGGGTAGTGACATATGTTGACTCTTCTTAGCTTTAACAGCAATATTACACATACTGAGATTCTATCTGGACAAGAAATGAACAGAAATATTATACACAGCTAAATAAGAAAACACAGATTACTGCCTGAGCCCCCGAAGGCCTACTTTGTCTGTGCGACAGTTTGTTTTACTTTTCATAAAATTTATTTTGGCTGTAGCCAGATTGATGGTGATTATATTTGAAATCCCTCCCACAAATCTGTCACACAAACACATCATTAATTTAAGATTTTTAAGCTTATTTGGATAATGAAAGTGTTTTCATATTCATTAGTAGATATTGGACATTGCTGTACCTTCAGCAAACAATGAACCCTCCCCTGTGTTAGCAGCTTTTAGTTGCCAGGATTTGCTACTGGTCTAAATGCATTCAACGGTAGTTAGAAACCTACACAGCTTTGGGGGAAAAAACCTCCTCAAATCAAAAAACCCACCTCAAGTAATATCAGATGTCTTATTAGCCTAGAAAGATCAATCTGTGTAACCCAAGAGATGGCAAAATTTCCAGGTTCTCCTTTTGCCAAACAAACAAAAAAAAAAATATAACAACAAAACCCCCCAACTCTTACTCAGATTTTTGAAGTTTGATACAAAGTAAATCCTGAGCTTCATCAGCATTTCTGTTGATAATACTAGTAGATTTGATATCTTCCAGAAAAAAAAAAAAAATAAAAATAAAAAAAGGAGAGAAAAAAAAGGCATAAAGAAAAAGTAATCTTGAACTGCTGCAGCAAAGGGGGCAGGAAGTGCCCACTGCAGGGTCTGTGGTCCGCACAGCTTTTATTTCATGGAGACACACAGACAGCCTATTCCCTGGTGACAGCTCTCTGCGCTTTCCAATCCTGCACAGGATTTCCTTCTGTCTGAAAGTGTAAGAGTCGCTCCAGTAAACACTCTGCATATGCGTTCCAGCTGCTGCACTCATTCTGCCAACGCAGCCCGGTGACAAGAAAAGTATTATTTCCTACTAAAACCTTCTAATCACTAGTCCATGCCATTTTTATCTGGCTGTTTCAGGCCTCAAGATCTCGCGTTGCTTTCAGTAACTTTATCGTTATTAAGAAATTAGCTTTTGTATCCCAGCATGTTAACCTTCATCTCAGGATTCTACGTGATGAACTTGTAGGCAGGCTGTGCTGTGCTAAGAGCCCAGTTTCCAAGAAAGCTTGCATTGATTATATAGGCTCCAGAACATACATATTTGAAAATACTGATACGTATTCAAATTCATGTAAATACATACACATATATATTATATATGTATATTCATATTCTACATAATACATACAAGCACACACTTAAAAGCAATGACCATCTGTACTATTTGCTGCAGTCCCTGTTTATTTTGGCAGACTCTTGCCTTTACAGGAAGAGGGGTTATTTTTCGCTGCGAAGCCTTGCACAGCTTTGCCATTCCTTTCCAGAACAACTGCATGGAACGCGATGGAGAGAAAATTTCTCAACCTGCAGTAAAGAAAATAAGACTTAAGAACAAGCTTAAGACATATCCTATTACTAGCATAACAATGCCTTTTTTCAAAACTGGACTATCCTGTCCCTAGGGAAACTTTAGCCGATTTCTTTTTAACCCTTTCTTTGAAGACAATTTTGCTGATTTTTTAAGTCTAATTCTTCAAATATTGTTCAAAGAATACATTTTCTGTTTAGTATTACGATTTTTTGCCTTTGAAGGAAACCAGGGACAACAGCCCTGCTACTCTACATTTCCATACATTCTCTTGAAAGGCAAAACAAAACACAAGGTCCAATTCTCATCAGTTTTCATTTTCTGATTTACATCTTTTATCCCTCTTCTTTAATCCCCAAAGACCCCCATGCATCAACAACAGGAAGATTTTAATTGCGTATGTGTACTCAAACAGACTGACAGGAGAACCCTGATTGTCCAAATGGAAACTGGAGAACGGCAATTACACAGTCAAAGGAGGCTTCAAATAAAGGGCAAAGCTTTTTGTATACTGCACAAAATCCACAAACATCACCTAAGTTCAAACAAGGGCCAATTCAACAAAATACTCTTTTCTATACAATGTAGAGCAATTATAATGCGTCATAGCAAATGTTTTAATCTCTCATATTTACATTTTGATCATTATTTTAAAGTATTAATACACATAAAAGAGGCCAAGGAAAAGATAACATTTTCAGACCCGTAAATATGAAGAACATGTTACCAACATTTATGTTGGCACTGGATTTCTCCACTTAGTGGCATATTAGCACAAAAATTAGAATTAAAAAAAAAAATCACACCATTATGTTTTTTTGAAAAATTATATCTTTCCATAAACCATTTCATAAGAAAATAAACGTGTTTCATGCCCTTCCTTTAGAACCAATCAAAATATTTTACTAGGTCAATGAAGTGGGTCGACAACTTGGCATCTATCTCTGTATCGCTGTTTAAGACTACAGTTCAATTCCCAGCTCTGCGAGCTGAAGCAGATGTGGAAACCACGCCATGAAACTTCACACGCTGTGTGAAGGAACTCTCCTTCAGAATAACTGCCTCCCTTGACAGCAGAGCGTCAGGCAAAGGTATTGAAGCGAGCTAGGACTGCGGATCACCAAATAAAAGTTTTTACCTAGGACTGTTCTCCTGTGGACAAGTGCTGTATCATTGTCGTGTGCATTTTTAGCTGTACAGCGCAGATGAGCTGATCCACTCTGAAGGCCATATAATCTATGCTTATAAGTATATAAGACAAATATTTAAGGAGAAAAAAAGGAAAAATACCAAAGCAATATTTTGCTTCTTATTAAAAGTAATTCCTTCAGGGTGTCTTTAATGATGAAAGCTTGACACAAATAGACTTTTTCAAATGTCTGTCAGTGATGTTATAACCATGTTAATATTCACGCCTAGTGCATTCACCAGTTTGTCGGTTCCTCTTAATATTGTTCCTAAATCCCTTTTTGATAAGTTTCTCCAGACAGTGCATATCAAAAGGATTATTGCACTTAATGGGTGATTAAAGCCACTTGCCCTTCAGCCTCATGCCTGTGATGCCACCTTAGGCATACAATAATAACCTTGAAATGACTAGCTGTCATGTCTCATTGCTTAATTATATTGTCACAATGGAGTTCTCCTCAGAAACCTTTTTAGAAATTCCAAAAGAAATAGTCTCCAGCAGTTTTCTTTTCTTCAAAGGTTTTTAACATTATTATTATTTTATTTTTTAAAAAATTAAAGCAAACGCCAACAGTCTTAAACAAGCACATCCGTAGAGCCACAAGACCAAAAATTCCCAGACCGCAGCTCAGTGGTTATTACAGCCTGTAATACCTGTTGTTCAGCCATAATTTTCAAGGGTATGAATTTCAGTTCAAGGAAAATGCCCAAACGTGAAAGCCAGAGACTTTTCAAACACCTTGTGCACTGACTCCCAGCCTGCCCAGGGAAGGACAGCAAGTACCTGGGGACCTCTTGGCCAGAAATTTCTTATTGACTACACTTTTAAGCAAGTAAAAGGCCATCTTGTTTCACCTAGTTTGGTTCGATGGCTCCATGACTTTTGTAACACTGCATTGGCAGCCTCAGGCATTTCTCAAGGAAAGTGGAGGACCCATACTTTTACTTTCATGTGAAAATAGTCCAAGAGAGACTTAGCAATAACAATAATTAGCAAACTTTAGGCTGCCCAGGGAGGTGGTTGAGTCACCATCCCTGAATGTGTTTAAGAGTTGTTTAGATGTGGTGTTGAGGGCTATGGTGTAGGGGAGAACTCTGTAGAGTGGGGTTGATGGTTGGACTCGATGATCCCAAGGGTCTTTTCCAACCCGACTGATTCTATAATCAAATTCTCCCTTTCATCTCCAAATTTGGCTATGTACAAATCAGCAATAACTCTTTTTTGTTTGACCTTCCCATGGGAATAGATACCACTGAAGCTACTTCTGGTGGTGCTATTCACAGATATTACCCTGGAGAGATGCAGCACAGGCACTAACATATGTTTGTCTGCCTTAACACAGGTTTTCAGTACTGGTCTCAACCCTATTTCTTTGCCATCCAAGACAGTGAAAGGCAGGATGTATGGGGCAGTCCCCTCCCATGCATGAAGCCAGGCCTGAGAATTATTTCCTCCTCTCGGGCCTTTTCTACTTATTTATATATATACAGACAAAGACTCATCTCTTACTTTAAATAAATATGACCAATACCACTTGCAGATAAAAAATATGCTACAAGCAACAGAAAAAGGGAGAAAACCACTCTGCAATGTATTAATCATGAAATTATAAGAGTTTGACATCTGCTTATGCTAAAACATTGAAGATCTTAACAGAGCTGTGATTTGATAGCTTCTTACTATGACAAGCTAGTCCTGTCTGTTCGTGTTTCAGTGATTAACTCCCATCACTCTCTGTCTAGCTTTGCACAGTAAGAGCAGTTTTAGCCGTGGAAACTTTCTTTGCCCTTCTACCACTTAGTCAATGGCTATGATGTGTCTAAGTTTGTCATGACAGTATCAGCAAGAGATGTCAAGCTGGGGACACAGTTAAGGCTAGATAAGCCTTAGGAACACTGCAAAAGAACACACTACTACAGTTTTATTCCTCTGATCAATTTTCACTTGTACATTGGTAGCAATGAAATTAATGTGAGCCCTTGACCAAATATCCATGTGTACTGGGGGCCGGAGACCCCAAGTACTCCATTCTGTTATGGTGCGATCCAAGTGGCTTTTACACAGTGCTAAATGTACCTCCCTGTGTGATGTCAAATCAAATACATTTATAGCACCTCAGTTGCTAATGCAAAGTACAGAACAGATACATAAGCAAGCAATATTATGCTAAAAAGACCCATTAGAGTTTCAAATATTTTCTTGCAGTATTTTGAAGTGTATAACTGACTTCCAGAATGACTGAAATTTTAACCTGTAAAAAAATGATCCTGCTCTTTGCAATTTCCATATGTGGAGTCAATCCAGTCCATTACAATTCAATTCACTGACTCCAGCAGTAAAGAAAACAGCCATTAGCTAGCAATCTATAAAGATTTCCTTTCTTCACATAGTTCAGAGCCTTTAATCTTTTAGCAAGCACAAGTGGCTGCTGAAGTGCATTTGGTCAGGGCTCAGTTTAAAATGTGAATTAATGGAGTTGTAATAACTGCAGTAAATGAAGATCTTTAACATTACCCCTAAATGTTACAGCTAGTCTATATTAGATTAGATCCTTTGAAAACATAGCTATGGAGATTTACACAAGCTGGATGTCCTTATTAGAAAAAAAATAAAAAGACAATTTAGCTGTAATGCAATTTCACTATATGGCAACTACCGCAATTAGAAAACCTTCTATAATATCACAGAGCAGCAACAGTCAATGGAGTTATTTAAAAAGAAAAAAAAAAAAAAGAAAAAAAAAAGGCATTACCTCAAGAGGGAATATAGTCCTTCTTTTAGAAAAATGACTTTTAAATAACGTCCTAAAAGGGTAACAGGCCATTAGTCATTTTCAATAGTGACAACAGGTAATTTATTGTCATGCACATGCCACACAGTTAACAAAGGGGGTCAGCTCTAGGTGTGTTAGCAGCAGGAATTCTCAAAATAGATGTGCAAGGAACAGTCACACTAGTCTATAGATAGGTCACTATTTCTATATTTTGTTTTATGTTCTTCACTAGAACTGTAAAACCTGCCTGGTACATACACCTACAAAATTGTATGCTAGATATATTATCAAATTATTCCCTGATAGGAATACAGAAACATGCTCAGCAAAATATCCAAAACCCAAGGTTACAGTCTTAGAAGCTACTAGCCATTTTGAGCGTTCAATTGGCTCTGCATTAACACAGCCAGGTTTTCAGAATCTGTAAACAAGTTTTTTTAAGTTGCCTCAGATAACTTGTGCAAAGGCAAGACCCCATAGAATTGGCTGCTTCAGAAAACGCTCCCATTAGTTCAATTGCAAATAGGTTTGGTGTCCATAAATGGGTACATAAGTGGTCAGATTCACATAGCAATCAACCCTCAGTGGGTTCCAGCCCCAATACAAATTCTACCTCTGAGCATTTGTACAACCAAAGCATTCACAGGTTTTCTGGCCACTGTGAAAGAAGCATCCCTTACCTACATTATATCCATAAAACCATTAACTTGCTCATATTTGCTTTTAAAAATAACTATTAAACAAGGATCTGTGTCCATCAATAATAAGTCACCTTTGAAGTCAGACTACTACATAAAGTATCTGAAAAAACATCCATTTAAAGAAGAATGCCTTGAGTTTTCATTACTATCAGAAGTACCATCAGTGGAACAAATCTGGATGATACCTGGTGGAAGCCAGTTGCCAGGGTTCCCCCAAGCCTTCGCTCACCCTGTGAACACCACCTGGGATGCATAAGAAGCTGAGACTTGCTACCTTCATAACTTCAGCAGCTCGGTGACATGTTATGAATAGGAGACATATTAGGAATGATTTTAAGCATTCCTTTTCTGACGCCCCAAATCCCTTGTTTACTTTATTGCCTGAGAGCTGTCAGATTGCTCCTTTAGTTGACAAGTCTCAAAGTTGAGTGAAGCTGTCAAACAATGATTTGCAGTACGCAGCCATCTCCGAAGGGTTTCAGTACACAGGAATTTGAAGAGAAATGGTGATAACCTTTCAAACTCTCCTAGCTTTCTGCTGTTTGACATGCGTAGAGTTTAAAGCAATGCCATTTAACACAAAGACATCAAACTTAAAGCAATTACTCAGCTGCATGGGAAGAGGTAGAAACATACTTTGCTTTTTTTTAAACAAGATTCCAGGTGGTGCTGATCTTCAATCTCAGAAAGCTTTATCAAAAATTATCAGCCTGGAAAAATACAGCCATAAGCCAGCTTCTATTACAAAAACATTATGGTTACAGAAATCAGTCTAAATTATTAAATTCAAATCCAAGTATGAATTTATCCAAAAGTTTGAATTTGTCTGGGTCTGGGATTTTGATGATGTTTAAGGTCTCTCTCTTCCAGTGTATAAACCTAGAGAACAGCTACACGGTTTTGACGATTGTTATTTACCCAGAGAGAAAGTTTACAACTTGATTTGGAAGTTTTCCATAATTTGTCACTCAGGAAGGGTCCTTGGGGTTCTTCTTTAGACATTGCATGAACTGTTTCAGTATTGAACTCTTTTCTTTAAACAACAATTTTAAGAGGAGTCTGAAGTTCCACTAGGACTTCAGAGAAGTGCATAGACTTTTCAATAATAAATCCATCATTAAACTTCTTGGCCTTGTGGCCTGTATCTCTTAACACCTTGCACCATTTGTACATGTTCTGAAAGGCTACAGAAAGACACTGTTAGCTGACGGGGCTGCCTTAGCAACTCCAGATATAAGGAAGAATAAAAATCTTTTTTTTTTTTTTAGTAAGGTGATCAGCTTTTTACACAGTGCTGAACGAGTATGAAAAGACACAGAAATATATTTAGCAGTGAAGCAAATAATTTTAGTTTAGAGCCTAAGAAAGCAAAGTATTTTTGCTTAACTTATTTAGGGTTACATAAAATTGTGCGTATATAAATTTGCACAAGTACTGCACGAGTAGATAGGTCTTCTTCCTACTTTGGAAAGATGGAAGTTTAATCTAGGTTTTTGTACATTGCTGCATCTTTTCTTGTTAATAATGTTTAAGAAAATACATGCATGATTTAGAGTCTCTGTAGAAATTTCACAAAACCAACTTGGTAGGTAATTCCTCTTTTATTAAATTAACTAATCATCAGACGAACTTCTTCCTGACTTCCTCCCTCAGGCTGTAAGGAAGAGAGCAGAATTCCCTGTTTCATTATTCTCTTTAAAATCAGTCCAATGGAAGGAAATTAAGTTTTCAAAATGATCACACAGAAGCTACAGAGTAGGGACTGGTGGAGCCTGTTTGTTCTCTGGCACTGATATGCTTTGTGGCCTTTGGCAAGACATAGAGCCAGTTCCCAGTTCAGTTTTCCCATAGGGAAAAATGGGATTTGTATGTCGTTAGACATGTCAGCTATATAAGCCTTGTTCTTTTACTTGCTACAGTGCTTATACAAGACCCACTCACTTGGTACTACACAAATGCCAATGTTAACCCCCAACCCTTTACAGGAGGAAATCGGGCCTCTGGTTAAACCTGCTCCAGATGGCATGCACTGTGTGGGACCTGAGCACCAGCCTTGGAGGAAAAGATGCAAGAAAAAGTAACAAATACCAGATATAAGTCAGGTCAGCTAGCAAATGACTGCAGGCCATTCCCGGGATTGCATTGCCACAAGGCTGCAGAGCACACACTCTTCTCCTGGCACCATAAAAAGCAAAAAAAAAAATAAATAGCACAAGTCAGCCAAACAAAGCGAAGCACCTGCAGCATGAATTTCTGGGCTTTGGCATGAGAATTAGATCACATTGCTTATAGAACAATAATTAGGAAGGGAATTTCTAGGCTCATAATTAAAGAGTTAAGAGCTTACCAAGCCCTGAGCTGCAGATGTATTACGTGCTATAAAAGGTGTCAAGAAAAGTTCAGGATAGTTGTGAAGAAATCCTGCCAAAACTCATGCCCAAACACATTTAATAACAAAATATGTGTACATGACAAGCTTGTCTGACAGTTCAGTTTTCTAGACACTACATGGTGTTTTAAAGTAACATTAGATGCTGATAGATCTGCTTTTTAAATTTAATGGTGCAGACTGAAAGGAAAAAAGTGATAAACATCGTATAACCAAAATAATGTGTTAGTATAGTTTCTTCCTTGTAAACCTTGGCAGCAACTCCTTTTTTCTTTTTTTTTTTTTTTTCCCAAAATGACTGACAAACAGCTATTTTGATCCTGCTGCAAGGAGTCCTGTTAGCTTGGTGAAAACTAATAATATTAATTTCAGTTCTGGATACTTTCCTGCCATCTCCTCCAGCTGCATGTTTGCTACTTGTTGAAACAAGTGATGTACTTTCAGTCCACCAGCTATAGCTGGGTTCACTAAAAATACCACACTGTTTATCTGCTTCATCCCAAGCGGTTAGTGGTGATGATAAGCAGAGGGGACCCGCTCCTGCCAAAGCTTTGTACCCACTCAAGGATCCTGTGAGATGTGAGTGTCTGAGTGTGAGCACTGGGGTTGTCCAGATTTTGGTGGCTGGAGGGAGGATGGTGGCCCAGCAAAGCAGGGCAGGCAGACATCCTGCTGGCAGATAGGGCGCCATCCCCTGCTTTGCACCTCCCCAAGGGTGTCTTGCAATAACAGCTTCTCCTCCTCCTTGCCGCAGAATTTAATCTTCTAATTCCCAACATTTTGAGGTATTTGGCACACGCTAAATGTTTTTGTCCTGTCTGCAGTCCCGGGGAAGTCAGCAGGACTATTCAAGACACGTACACGCTCATTCTTGCAGGATCAGGGCACAATACAAATGAGTCTGCACCATTTAGTCTTGGTGCTGGTGCTGCTCCTACATGCAAGCCCAGAGCTTAATAGTGTAGGGTACATCACACATAAAGAATAAAATTTCGCATTCCCAACTGCAGTAACTGATCTGAAGTCGGTAAAACTATATATGTGATTTAGGAATGGTGAATGTGGCCTTGGGAAAAGGTTAATGTTGAGAGCACTCTAAGGAGGCTAACAGGATGGAGTTGCAAGCATATTTTCTCAAGAAAAGCAATTAAAAATGACACGATGTTAGAATAAGTCAGCCCAGAAAGAATAACACAACATTCACCTGCAAGTAATCTCAGGAGACTGGTCAATGCTTGGGAAGAGAAGAAAAAAAAAAAAAAAAAGAAAAGCTGTCTCACAAATTGCCCAGTGTTTAACTTGAAGTCCATTTGTTAATTTTGTAAACATCGCTGCTTCCGTTCTGCACTGACACGCTATTGACAGCGGGACTCCAATCCCGCCGGGAAGGAAGTATCAGGTTTCGGGCAGCTTCAGGACGCTTCTCAAGTCTATCTTCACCTGAAGGGCTTTGGCAATAGTTACTGACAGAAGGAAACATGGTGCAATTCAGGCTCCATGTGAATGAAACTGGCCTAACATTTCAGGTAAGTGTTTGGGAACTTTGTGCTGTTGGTGCCCACAGCCAGCTCAATGTAGCATTCCCTTGTACCAGCCTCCACCTCCAGGGGATTTATTTACACAGCAGCCCTGGCTGACAGCAGATGTCTGCTTCCCGGTCTGCTTCCCTTGGTGTGGATTCAGGCAGATGCACCGGGAGACTTCCATGTGGGAGCAGGGCTGGAATCTTCAGCCCAGCTATCCTGCTACCAACCATCCCCATTGCTGTCTCAGTATACTTTCACCTGTTGCCTCTCCCATTAGACATAATTAATTGCTGGCTAAGCCAGAAGTGTCTTTAGTGCAGATGCTCCTCCATCTGGGAGGCAGTGCTGTAGGTTACGACATCATGTATTCCTTGTTTTAAGCTTTCAAACAGAAGGCCCGGTGCCATGACTTTTAAACAACTTTCCCGCTGGAGGATTAGATACGGATTGCTCAGGATCTGAGAAAAGAAATTCCACATCTATGATACTGGAAATTGTAAACCACTATCATATTAATAATGCAGACAGGAAGGCACCTTAGGCAACTGGTACTAAATACATACTAAATAAAGGAGAAACTGGCTTACAGCCTAGGCACTGGGAATCCTGGGCAGGTCATTTCAGATTACACATAGAAACAATAGCACACTGTTAGATTAAATATAAGTGCTTGTTAGCTTTGGGCTACTAGGTCCACACATTAATTTTGAAGGTTAAAGTACACATTTTTCTTTAAAAGAGCATACGCAATAATTTGACAAGTGATCTGAAACCCATCAGCTTTTAGCAGGTCCTGGTGAGTATCACAAACATGAGGTAGCTCCTGGAGGTGTCCCATGACTGTGAATGGGGTTGTCTTTAACTGAGGTGCCTCAGGTGGTGTGCACCTGGCTGTGGGTGGAAAAGGCCACCCGGGGAGCATGGGCATGTATGGGACATAGCTGGAGCCATCCTGCAGTCAACAGGGCTCCGGCAGTCTCAGTTGACGGTCTCCCATCATTCCCAGTCAAGTCAAGGTGTTCCCGTGCCAGCTGATGAAGGGAAACCTGGTACCTCTGCACCCTCTGCATTTGTCACCTCTGCACACAGTGTGTAGGACACATTCTTTGAGATTTATAACTGTGGGCTTCTCTATGGCTTCAGCTCAAGAAGGGGAGACCAGTCATTGTTAAGCACTGTGTGAGAACACGTCTGTGCTGGGAAAACCTTTCAAGCCATCCAGTGATTTGCAGTCAATTTCTGAGTGTAACTCAAAGGACCACATTTTCAATTCAATCTCCAGTTTTAGGACACACACCTTTATTCCTTCCTTCTCT
>VZRU01018985.1:626221-657534 GCA_013398155.1 Pedionomus torquatus | reverse complement strand
TTTTTTTTTTTTTTTTTTTTGTTTGCTTTTTAAGCCTTCCTGCTTGCTTTATTTATACCTCAGGTATATGTGGTATGAAGGACTAATCTTAAACATTTACAGCCTGAGGTTGGTTTGCGGTATTTATTTCAACTTATTATATATTATAGTATGTTTTTGATTATATATGACAATCAATTTGCTGGAATTTATAGCTCTCTGACTAATATGTTTTCATGATGTACTTGCCATTAATTTGTGGATTTTTATGGAGAGTTTATTGAGGTTGGATTTCCCACTTCTCTTTCCACTTGCACTCTCTTTTTCAATTTCTGTATGTGTAAATGCACAACAGAGAAGGAAACAGAGAATTTGAAAGCTTAATGGTCATAAAAAGCGCTAGATCAGTTGTCTCACAGATTAAAAACCCTAAAGCAATCACACTGCAGCCTTTCCTGGGCTCTTGCCATTCAGAGATCATTTGGTGGAGATCCCCTTCACCTTTGAGTTTGTATCTGCCCTGGGGGTGCAATCACATACAGGACCCAAGACCCGAGCCTCAGCCTGGGAGAAGAGGCCAAGAATGAGGGTCGCCTGGCACAGACAGCAGTTTATAACTGGATTTACCCCTTTGTGGCAGAGCACTCTCAGCAGTGGCTGATCCTCCTTTCTGCACCCCTTCTCACCTTCCCACCCAGCTCCCCGCCATGTTTTCAAACGTCCCCTCTGCCTCTGGCATATACACTGAGATCAACGAGAGGCATATAGGAACAAAAGAAAGGACTGGGACTTGCAGCCTAGACCCACATTTTTAGAGCTCTTCCTACACTAAATACTTCCTAATTTAAACCCCTTGATTAAGGGGCTTAGGTAGCCCTCAAGCAGCGTTTCTTTGATTTTTTCAGAGTAGAGAAAAAATGTTTAATGTTCTCAGCAAACAGGATTTGACACAGTGCTGAAAGTTACGAAGGCAGGGGAAGAGGGAGGTTCAGGTTGACATCTTCGTTAAGATAACGAACAAGCGAAGCATAGCAAATAGGCCACAAGTAGAGACAGATTGCTGCAAAGAAGAGGCAGGAAACCTACTGTGGATGGGGCACAGACAAAGAAGGGGCTCCAACCAGTACCCCCACAGGCAGCGATTACAGCAGCCAATGACTGAAAAGCGTGTAACAGCCGTGGCATCAGAGTCTGCCCGGAGTACCCTTCTGTGCAGACACCTTCTGAGGGGCTGTCTGGTACAAGACTAAGCTGGACACTTTAAGAAACATCAAGGCATGTACTGCTGTGAGCTGTAGGGAGAGGCTGACACAAGAGGATTCCTGATATGGGAGGGGATGAGACTTACTGGAGCCCGAGGCTGAGCCCTGCTGCACTCTGAAGGGTCAAGGAGATGGGGAACAGACCCTAGAACAGACCCAGACACAAGGTATCTCCTACTCACCAGAGCAAGGGCTGATCTATCAGGCTTGTTCTGGAGAACAGACCTTCACTTTTGTCTCTGTTCTGATCTTCCCCCTAAGACTGTGGCCTCAGACAACTGGGGAGTTGTACCCAAACTGTGGCAAAAAGAGAGGGAAAAAAAAGAGATTAAGACGAGCAGAAATGCTCAGAAAAGTGAAAATGTAGGCCCCTAGGAGCCCCCGTTTCATTAAAATTTAACGGGACTGAAGCTTCTTTATGACTGAAATACTTATAATAAGAACCCTACAACAAACACCTGCTGACTTTAGACAGCACTCAAAATTCAAAGCAACCTAAAATTTAGCAAAAAACCTCAGCCTTGCTATAGAACTCTCTAAGAGAAGGCATAAAACTGTCTTAACAGAAAAAGATACAACCTTTATTTAAAAAACTGTTTAAAACTGTCACCTTGCCACTGCCCACCCTCTTCACCCAGACTCCTTGCCCTTTCAACAGTAATTCTGGTTTGGGATGCTCGTCTTCCCTCTAAAACACCAGAAGCCAACTGAGAATTTCAGATATGGCATTAGTTTAATTCAAAATGAATCACCTACTGCTGTTTGAGAGGGAGGAGGGGGCGGCATCCCAATAGGGGAATTTCCAGGGGTGCTCACTTATTGCTAAATGCCTTTTGAGTGTGCAACGCGACAGGGGAAGAATGCAGTCATTGCCCAGTCTCATGGACCTTGCTTTTCCTTTTTTGATATCCTCTCTGAAAAGATTATACAAAATTACTAGACTCCACAAAGACTGTAAAATGCTTTACTTCACTCAGAAGAGGGATTAAGTGTATTTTACCTTACGACACTGCCGATCTCATGACACCACAAACTGGGTGAATATTTTGGGACATCTGCACTTCTGAGCTCCTGCCTCAAGCTATTCCTCATTATTTACTGCTAACTAATGAGCAGTCAGGTGGCTGATTCTTTTAACAGAGGGCATCGTTTAGACTGCTGTATACCCTCGAGCACCATTTACCATCTCACACTTTGGTCTGGGCTTTTCATTTAAGAAAATATCTCCCTTCCTTGAAACACTGCTGGATATAACAGATAGAGAGGCAGCCATGGACCAAAATAGACATATTTCTAAACATTTCCAGCTGCCTTTAGGGCCCATATAGTATATGAGGTGAGATACTGTGAGGTTTCACCACACAGTAAAGAGCAGCCAAAGGGCATTTTCTAAACTTTTTTTTCCTACTGTCTTCCATTTGATGAAAGACTTGTGGTTAAACCTTTATCTTCTATAAACATTTAAAAGTAGGTTACCTTTTATTTTCATGTCTCACTTTTGTTTCATTAAAAGACAGGTTTTACTGCAGTAATTCAGGTGATTGATACTTTGGATCGCCTTCAGAAAATAGATGTTAATGATCTGTATCTATGTCTCTACTCCAGCACAGATGTGCGCACAGATGTATTTGCATGCAAGATGCCCACAGAGCAGCAGTTCTTTCCGATGGCATTTTTTTCTTTACTTTTACCTAAGTCAGCTCCTAGACATGTGGTATGGAAACCTCTAGGAGCAGTATTTTCATCAGACCCTCCTTTCTTCCTCCCACACCCCAGAAGGTACCTCCATGCTAACCAGCTAACAGACATTTTTAAACCCTGGACCGTTGCTGATCCCGTGGCACACATATGGATGTGGCTCATAATCAAGAGGGTCCTCAAATGAAGGGAAAAAAAGCTTTTTCTTCTGCCCCCTTTAAGTCACTTGGCTGCCACAGTCCATATTCTTAAATTCTATCCCAAAATTCCTGCCACAGCCTCACCACTGAGGAAAAGTGGGACAACACAGAAGCTGCAGGTAGGCAGGCATTTTCTGTCATTTTAAGTGGTTATTGCATCTAATTGTGTTTAGCATAAGTCCACACTTGTATTTATTATTAATAACACTCTCTCCCTTCTCCCAGAGAAAACACTGTGCAACAGCTGCTGTCACTGTACTTTGAATATACAAGTTGAAAAGGAAGGTGTTACTAATATTTAAGTAAAGCCTAAAATGTTTCAAAGAATCAACACTGAACAAAGTGGCATGTTTACATTAATATTAATTCTTTGGTGGAGCAATAGATCATAATTTCATAGGTAAACTGTTAATAAAACTGGAGCTCACACAGGAAAGCTGGAATTAGTCAAAAAATCTCAGATAACTACAAGAGATTTTAAAACTCCATTGTCCCTAAGTTTTTTTTTCCTTAGCAACAAGACCCAAAAGTCTAGAGATGCCAGAAAACTATGAGCTTATTTTAAATGAGCTGTGGAAATCTCCTGCTGTCCTGTGTCTCTCTGTCTGAAGCGATGACCTTCCTGTCCTAGTGTCACATGTCTGATCATATAAAGAAATAATTCATAGTGCACTTCTTGCACTTTACATGTTAATGAAGAAGTTAAAATTACATTATGTTCCATCTCACTTTTTATTTAATTCTAGTCCAAACAGGCAATGTTGACTTTTTTTTTTTACTTTTTTTAATTCTGAGAGGTTTTGCACACTCACAAAACAGCAAGAAGCTAACCTGAAGAAAAGTTATTGGCATAGACAAAAGAGATTACATCATTTATCTGTTAAAGGAAGAGACCTATCTTCTGTATGCATAAAGCATACAGAAATGTACGTTTAAAAAAACCTGTTTAAAAAAAAGCCTGTTAGAATAGTATCAAAGAAAAAGTCAGAAAAAACCCAAACCAAATGCCCAAATCTTCTTGAAATAGAAGATCTGTGAACTGAATAGATGTTTCTATTTATTAAAATAAAATATTTTTTTTAGAATAAAAAGCTTTTATGAAGAAATAGTTTCCTAAAACTGTAAGTTTGCCACAACCTCAACTTAAAAAGAAATTCTGTTTTGAACATGTGTCCTCAAAACTCTGAAAAACAGATTAGCTCTTTCTTTTCAGTAAACCTTGTTTCCCTTTCAAATACTTCCTTCAGTGATTACTAATGCCAGAATAATAACTCAAATGATGGGTGAACCATCACCAGAGAACATGGAGGGGGAAAAGAAGAAAAAAAACAAGGTGCAAAATTAAACCCCAAGACACAGCAAACAGGTGCTTCTGTGGAAGAAGCCTGGAATTTCAAATATCAGTCCCAAAAAGTGCAGCGCACCTTGTGCTTGGAACTCAGGTTATGATTAATTGATGGCACTTCAGTCTCCTGGGCTTTATTTTGAAGGCCTTTAAAGACGCTCTTGAGGGAAATACAGATTCCTCTACTGAAAGAAAAGGAAACTGCACATTCTCCTCTTCACTACTGTTTAGGTCCATCAGTTCACATTCAGTCATTACTAGATGTTTCGATTCATCAGCAGACTCAGCCAGGAGGGGCTGTAGCATGTTCGGTTAAGAGAAGTGTGGGCTGTGGGATCTATAGATTGGGCGAGGACCGGCCTTGTCCTAGGCCTTGGAATCTTACTGCAGTTTATAAAATGATTAGCAGAAAGAATATACTCCAGAACAACACCGTCAGGATCTCTTTCATAATGAAGGAGAAATCCTGCTAGTTCTGGAGGAAAAATACCCAAGAAGAATAATGTGGATTTTGCTAAAATGTATGAAATGAAATAAGCCTGGCTATTTCAGTTTCTTTACTTTGGCAGCTTCTTTTTATTCGAGATGAGAGAGTTTTCANAGCTACCTAGTGATCCACATCATTCAGCAACAACAGAAACAAAAACCCTGCTAGTCAAATTTATGAGCCTTGAGAGATCTTGGCTGACGGCGGTGGAGAAATACCTCCATTAACACACCCCCACACATCTAATCCCTAACTCTTTTCCTCCCACACTTAAGAATAAGCCCAAAAGCATCCCTGTTTTATGGTGAGCACAAAGTTTTCTCTTTTAGTCTGTCTCTTGGAGCTGATAATTGCTATCACCCTCAGTATATCAGCTGAATAAAAACCTGTAAGTATTAACAGCTTTCAGGCTGTCCTTTTAATCCAAAATTCGATGAGAATATGGAAGCGACCTCAGGAGTTATTCTCAGTCTGCCCGGTGGAGCTTTTTCACCACAGCCCGACTCTCTGGAGAAGAGCCAACAGTAGCTGTAATCGCGGCAAGGCCTGGACAGCCATCACACAATTTTAACACACACTCCTCACGCAGGTGCTGAGGTATGTGAATGCTTGCGAGTGGATTAGAGCAAAACATGGGGAAAGAGTAAAATGGCTGCAAACAATGATGCACTTTGATGGTCAATCCCCCGTCAGACCTAGCTGGGAGACAGAAAGTGCAGCACTCAGCACTCAGGAAAGCCATACTCCTCTCTTCATGTAATTCAAGCCCGATGTGTCTTTTTAGACATTTGGACATGCTTAGCTGTGTAGAGGTTTATAACATTTCCTAAGCTCTTTTGGCATTCAGATCTAAGTTTTCTGACTATATGTTCTTCAGGAAAATTAGCAAAGAGCTAGTCTGTCTGCAAAGAATAAGATGAGATAAGTGAACTTCTGCACTCAACTGGGCTTGTAACCCGCTGAGTAGTTTGCTTATAAAATGGGAGAGATACTGTTAATCTCATTTTCTTTCTCCTGATGTCAAATATTTTCCTAAACATTTCCTACCGAGTGCAGAATATCTTTCCCATTAAAATACTTGATCACAAAAGGAAACAATACATTTCTGCTTATGTCTAGATCTGATTTTACACTGGAACTTATCCTGATGTACTGTTCTCAGCACAAAAGCCTCGGATCCAGAGACTGACAAATAAACAGCACTCACTCCTTGCACACACACATAGAAAGTACAAAAAGCTAAAATAATTGGCTTGTCTGGTCATTACTCTAAACCTTTAGCTTTGCATCAGTGATTCCCAGTGAGTTCATTTCCACAGTGGACTGAGTGCTGTTAAATGTCCAATTTCTAGCGCCAAGTCATTAATCAAAACTGAAAAGCAGTTAGTTTCAAAAAAATTGGCTTCTACTTGGGGTCATGCTAGATTGTCTTTAATGGATAGTCTTTCTCTTTCAGCTCCTTTCTTGTCATCCATCTCCTTTAGAAACATCTCTTCAAGGAAACATTTTACTAAAATACTGCAGTCTCCATCTCACTTGGTTGCTGATCTTTGCTGGCTCCATAGTATCACTAAGAATTACATTTCCTTTTATAAGGAATAGAGAGATTCTACATTTTTTACACATATAGAAGGGAGGCTGTCACCCATGAGCTGGAAAAGCTGTTGGCAATGGCAAGGCCAAGTGAAGGCTCCATGTTGCCAGTGGGAAAAAAAAAGTGTTGACATTAGTTCTGTCATAAGATATTAAACTAATTTCTTGTTTCAAACAGCCGCTATCCTGCTGAAAGCTCGCATCAGCTCAATTATTAGGCATGACAAAATTCAAAACAGCACTGAATGTGTTGTGGTGAAGAAAAACCTTGCCATACCTTGCTGCCTTCCTGGAACAAAACATTAATTTGCTGAGGGAAAAGGCAGATGTGGCTGCCGAGGAGATGACCCAAGTCTGGAGAAGCAACTGTATCCCCACCTTGGGGCCAACTCTGATGACCAAAATTTCCAAAACTGTGCCACCCCTTCCCTTTAGCAATGATCCAAGCTACACATTACACTATTACACACTTCATATCATCTCCACTGCAAGCCACGGCACTAAAACCCAGATGTTAAAACCATGTGGGAGGTATTAGTCCTTACCATTATTTCCTTGCCCTGACAGGTACACGGGATGACCCAAGGCATTTTTCCTGTAGCTCTGAACTTTGTCATGAATAGTGGTGGACAACAGCACTCACTTGCTTTGGCTGGCAGAAGATGCAGGACAGCAGAGAACCAGCCTGTGTCTGCACCAAGACAAACTTCATTTGAAAAGGGCTCAACTGGACATCACCTTCCCCTCACCAAAGCCTAAATAATTGCCTGACAAGGCAGTCACTCTTGCAGGTGGTGGCTGTAAGGAAACAGAGGTGACATTGATCTCAGCACAACATGAATGTCCAGTTACCCTAGGCCTGCTCTACAGCCCTCACCAAGGGGTATTAAGTATGAAAGTTAAATGCAAACTGTTTTCTGATTTTCTAATCAAGACAGCTTAAAGTCATGAACAGTTTGGTAAAATTAGTAGCATCAACCTCCAAATTAACTAGTGATTATTGCACATAAGATTTTACACAGTAACGCACAGTGGTCCCACAAAGCAATACTTATATTTTAAGACAGCCTTAAATATTCGTGCTAGGAAAATTTTGCCTCATTTTGAGTCACATTCTCAAAGACTTAAGGACCGGTTTGCTCCCTGGAAAAAA
The DNA here is from genome assembly GCA_013398155.1 of Pedionomus torquatus. Taxonomy (NCBI): domain Eukaryota; kingdom Metazoa; phylum Chordata; class Aves; order Charadriiformes; family Pedionomidae; genus Pedionomus; species Pedionomus torquatus. The sequence continues at coordinate 649,817 of VZRU01018985.1, read as the reverse complement.
ATCACATACAGAAGTGGAGTCATTAGTTAAATTCTTTACAACTGTCTGATTTTGACTTCTCTGTACCTGCAGAGACAAGCACACAAGTTTTCACAGTGCTGAATGAAACCACTTGACATAAGCCTTTCTGGCAAAACTCCATCCACATACAAATAAAAGCTCAGTCTCATTATAAAGGGGGAAAAAAATTAATGCTGATTTTTAAGTGATTAGTAGCATACGCTCCATCAAAAAGCATGAGTTCAGATTACATTTGTAAGACATTGCATCTGCAGGGTAACAAGGGACACCAGTGCTAGCCAATACTACAACTGTGTTTTAAGGCCTAATGATACCTTTGAAAACTTCGAGGGCTCTTCTTGCCAATCCCTCTTCCAGGGCAACAGCGGTGACCAACAGGGCTCTGACACTTTCACGTGTACTACCTCAAGGAAAACAACACTTTCAGTCCTGCCTATCTGCTCTGCAACAGCTTATCAGAAAGGAGCTGTTTAACCAGCATTTTTCAAGCTCTGACCGCCTGCAACAGCGGCCCACAGCGCGGGTACAATAAAAATAATACATTTGTACATCTAGACAAATGAGTTCCTCCTTTTCCTTCAGCAGTGTCATCTTGGCTTCTGTGCTGCCTTCAGAGATGCTAACAACTGGCAGCTCTGCTCAAGGAGATCACTGATCTAATTTATTTTTCCTTCTCCCTTTAGGGAATGCTATCACAACGCTCTAAGATCATTGCCTTGTACATCTCACTCCCCTCCCCTGATGAAATGGCTCTGAAATGTCACCACCTGATCTGCGGGGGAAGCAGCACCCTTGCAAGCCCTTCCATTAACTATTCCTGTTGACAGCTCGTAGCTTCTTCAGCAAGCTGTCACTCCTTACCCAAGGGGGTGCTTCTACAGGACCTTCACGGCTAGCTTTTAACAGTCTCGTAATCACAGCTCACAGCATACTGGTTGACAAATTCCTATTTTATTAATATTTTAACCTCAACACTAGCTTTTCCATGATACTGCTCAGCTTTAACTCAGAGATGCTGTTTCCATGCCATCTCTCGATGTGTCTAGGGCTTAGCAGCAAGAGATGTATTTGGAAACCTAAATAACCTCACCTCTGAGGCTGCGGATTATGCTATTTCTTCTCCTCATTTTTGAGGCATTTGAAATGCTTTCACAAGATGGAGAGGAACTTTACAGGTTTGTCCTTGTTCTCAAAGCGTATTTGTTCAGCAACAACTCCTTGTAAATGGATGATTTGGGGCTGTATTTAAACTGGAAAGCATCTTGGAACAGTTGGATGGGAAATGTGTTACAGGCAAACACAGTCATCTGGAGGAGCTGCTCTCTGGAGGCCGCCAGCCTGTCCTAGCAGGAGAACGTCAATGTTGGCTGGAAAGCCATAATACATAATAAAACACAGGAAGCCCTTTTTTGTTATTGTTGCTACAAACTCTGGTAATTTTCTGTGGCATGCAATACTCTCCACCCTTGTGTTCAGGCGTTCTTCCACACTGCCCCCTTTCTTTGGGATGACTTCTCTATTCCAGCTCAGAGAAGTAACACTCTAAAAACCTAAATATTGTATTTTTCTTCCTTCCCAAGATGGCAGTCACAGCGTGATTTTCAGCCTTTTGACATACTGCATGCATGGTTTCCCGTAGTAGTAACTTTTAGTCCCACCCCGGTTATCCATCAACAGAGCTGCTGGGCATCGGTTGTTTTAGTGGTCCAGAGAGCTGGTGCTTTTACAGCTTGCCCCCTGATGAGGCAGGGCTTTTCTATTTCTCACACCAGGACTAGAAAACTAGTAGTTTGCATTCCAGTAGCAAAAGTACCCATTCCAAGCTAGCCTATTCTCCATCTTCAGGCAGAGTATTCCCTTTAAAGATCAATTCACAAAACATGCTTTTCCTTGGTCTATGAGGTATTCACAAGAGCTTACCCCTGTCCAGGCTTTAACATGCCCAGTTTTGCATTTTCCCATCCTTATCTCCAATTTTGTCATGCCAAATACAAACTAGACCATTTACACATTAACACAGTAGCCCCCTATGTTCCAAGACCTTATTCAAAAATATGCATTTATCTGTCATTGTCTAACCCTTTCTCTTACCCCTATAAATATATAGCCATATTCTGCACCATGGGAGCAAAAGCTCTGGCCCCTTAATTTAAAAAATAAATGAATAGTTTTAAATTCTTCAAAATAACACCTAAAATTAGAACTGAACTCAGTCACTGAAAACAATGAATGTGTGTAAATTCTCAATATGAAATTTTGGAGAGTAGGGACATTAAAGGTATTCACTGATGCACTATTATTATTTCATGACAACTACCAGAACATCTTTATATAAAGATATTTATGTGTGTGGATATATATGCATGTATGTATATATATACACATATGAGATAAGCACAATGCAATGAAGACTACATATAAAAAAAACTTGGCAACTGTCGAAGGCAGGTGTTTCCCATGGCTCTCTGTTAAAGAGCATACTGCAGTTAATGATGCTGTGAAAGACTGCCTGTAGACCAGAAACATATGCATCAACAGAAGATTACAGCCATGAAAGACCTGCAGGTATATGGGTAAAAAAACAAGGCTAAATATCACTGCACTCAATCCTACATCTAAAAGCATCTTTAAACAAAGAAGTTGTTGTCTAGAGCGATATACACACCGGTAACATTGGAGCTGCAAACACTGCTACTTCCGCTCTGGAATAAAATCAAAGGCAAAGGGCTGGATTCCTAAAAAGTAATGTTCAGTCTCCCACTTTTCCTCTTAGGTTACATCCAAGAGAAAGTAAAGCACAGGATCAGATTCTGGTCTTCCAGCAGTATGAAAGAACCCATTGAAGTCAACGCGTAACACTCAGCAGTTCTCTACCATGCAATTTTTCTACATAACATTTGTGCCATTTCCCACTGGAATTAACGGTAGCCTTGAAAATCTCCTGAATTTGAGGCTTGCACTGTGGAGCGGATGCACAGCTGCAGAGGGAGCAGGATGAGTGGGAACTCATGCCATACCTAATGCTCCCCTGGCAAAGACTCCTGCCTTTTGCCCGCTGCGAAGTATTAGCTTCGGCACTTATTGACCTGGGAACAGGCTTTACCACTCGTTATTTCTCAATAAACCTAAATAAATAGATAAAAGAAAACATGAACAGGTCCCCCTTGGTTAAGTGGCCTGATCAATTCCAGTATGTAGCGTGTTTGGCCAACAGCAGAGAACCAAGCAGTAATCTTACGAGGGAAACACAAGCCTGGGGGAATCAGTCCAGCCCTACAGCCTGGGTTGTCCTATCTCCCCAGGCCCATCTCTGCCCTCTAAAGCCACCCATTTCCCCTATCTAGGCTTAGTCCTGCCTTTTTATAGTCAACAATGACATACTACACATCAGAAGCAATGTACATGTATGATACATCTGGCTTTCCAAATCTGGAAGCCAGCAATAGCGTGTTTCTAGCAGTAACTGTTGCTCTTCCTGAAAATGATAATATTTTCTTTGAGTTATTTTAAAAAGAAATAATAATCTGGCACTCTCTACCAACATTACAAGCACCTTCCTCAGGAAACTATTTTCAATCTAAGAAAACAGCAAATGCAAGGTATTTTCAGGTGGGTAGATTTTATCTAGAGTTCTAGCAATTTAACTGAAGGCTAGAAACTTCAGCCGTATCCTAACACACACTTTCCTTCTGTCTACCTGTGTAGGCTCTAATCACCTGTGCAACATCTGTTGGTACTCTAGCATTACTGGCAAGACACCAAAATAACTGTATTCTGTGTAACGAACAGTTGCAGTTTCCATCTCTCTCCTGTTCTGCCTGTTTCAGCTTACAAAGCCAGAATAAACCCTTCCTGCCTGCCAGGGTGGGAGTGAGATCAGAAAATGTCCCTTCAAGGCTGCGATAGAAACCAGAATTGCATGATTATGGTGTTTCTTCAAAAATATATCTTTGGGTAATTTTCAGTTCCAATATGAAAGAGTAAGATTAGATGATAAAAAATAAACCACGATCAGAGCAAAGTTAAATACCCAGCCCATTTGGACACAAAGTCAGCAGCACTCAGAGAGACCGCTGGTCACACCCTTCAGATTATTAAAATACATCTTTTGAAGCAGTTTTTTAGAGCACAGATTTGTTTCCAGCTTCAAGGGTAAGCATACACCTACAGGAGAACAGACCCATCTTTGCAATGTGTTTCATGTATGTGGGGAGCGACTGCCCCACTCCTACAGGGTCTGCAATCAGAGCAGAGATGGCAGAAGAGAGAGCAGTGGAGAAGAGCAGCCAAGATCTGGAGGTAAAACGACTTCCTCAGTATGGCACACCAGGCCTGAGTTGGAAGGAGTCACTTCACTAGAGTGAGCTTTTTTACCTCTGGGTTTTCCAGAAGTCATGGCCAAACCAACTCCAGGGCTGTTGAGACTCTCGAAGTCTCCTTTCTCTTAGATCTTTCCCATTCCCTTGGTTCCTTCTTATTGTCTGCAGCAGACATTTCACACAAGGTGAAGGAGGTCCCAGTGCAGTGAAGGTGCTCCCTCTCCTCGGGGAGCACCCATCCCCTCCACTGTTCCACCTGGGCTTCACCACTGCTGTCCAGCCCCACCAGCTTCTCCTCCTCCCCGGAGATGGGATCAAAGGGAGACCTCCTAAGGCTGCAACTCAAGCGTGAGACCCCACCGTGATGACAGAGATGCCTGCCTGCGCAGTAAAGCTGCAGTTGCCATATCCGCTGCGGCTAACCAGCTTACAGCTCCTGAGGAAAAGGCAAAACAAAGCTATAGAATTACACACATGCTGAGGGAATATGGGGATCCACAGCACAGACGTTTGCCTCGCTGATTAAGATCAGTAAAATTAACTGGAGAATAAAGACAAAGAAGGTCATCTCACACATGTATTTTCAGCTTATACCTTACTCCTGTTTTTATTTTTCCTTCTCAAATCTTTCAAGGTAGAAAAACAACCAAACAAAAACAAAATGAAAGCAAAACAGCTTGCCCCAGGGAGAGGCACGAAGTAGAGTGTACAATGGCTGAAGAAAATGACTTGCTTTCCTGTTGCTGGAAAATATCTCACACACTTGGATTACTTCAGTTTTTCCCTCTGAATTTACACAGATGCTGCTGACCATTTCCCTTTTATACTGATTAGCTTTTTCCAGGAAGCATTTTTTTTTCCTGAAACAGCCCTTTCCTTCCTGAAGAAGCCTGGTTCACGTTAGAGGATGTTTCTGTCAGAATGAAGTCAGAGCATTATTTTTAAGATTAAAATCTTGTGTAGATTCTCCAAGATGTGATGTGATGCTCCAAGACATGCGAAGAAAATAGTTTGGAAAAAAACCCCGAAACCTATAAAAATACTTTTTTTTGCCTTTGTTTTGTTTTGATATAGCTTTTATTTTATGAAGGACAGGGGGTATTATAGCTTTGAATAAACATAATTGCATCTGCTCATCTCACTCAGAAAATATTCCTACCAAATATTGTAAACATATTTTGATATGACAACAGGAGCAGAAAATAAATCCTGCCAGTTACAAAAATTTTGTCATATGCTCTAGGTGTGTTGGTATCCACCGGTGGCTGAGATTACGCACATATACATTTGGCAGGTCTGGACTGAGGAGTATAGCCGATCTGTGCAGGACAAAACTTGCTCAGACCGTTTCCGCATCTGACTTTCATAATGTCATTACCAAAATTGCTAAAATAACATGGAAAGAAAATCACATAAAAGATAAACACATCTTAAAAGAAATCACAAACCCAGCCAAAGCCTTGATATAGTGAGCAATATGAAGAACAGTATTCAACAAAGAAAACAGAGTAAATAATGGGAAAATTTAGATCTGTGTACCTTGTAGCAATATCAGATGAAAGATGTCTACGGGGACCTCTTTGGACTTAAGCTCAGGCACCTGCTTTGCACAGAGGCATTAAAAGGGTAACACAAATCTTGAGAACGGACTTTGTCTCCTGAATTAAAAAAGGTGTATTGCAAATTAATTATAAATCCATAAATAGCAATTTAATACGTACAAATACTTATAAGAACTACTGCTGCAAACCACAGGGTTTCTGTCTGGATGGCAGTGCTAAGCTTCCCTTGATTTTACCAGTAGAAGATCAGGCCTCAAGTTTAAACTAAAATATAATTGGTGAGATTATCATAGGGGAAAAAGGGCTCTTGGGGACAAGGGAGAGGCATTCAGAGAGCTGGGACAACTCTGTCAAGCAATTTCCAAGTCAAAATAACTATTTTTCTAAAACTTGAAGTGCAGCCAAAAATTCAGCCCTGAAGTTTAAGAAAATCACTACTGTATCCATCAAATTGCTGAAAGACTACAGACAGCTCCCAGGCAAGGCTAGAGGTCCCTCTTTTTTGCCCTAATAATGCACATTTTTCTCTTCTCTCACTTCATCATTATGCTCAAAGCAAGAAGCTCCACCATCACCAAGGAACTGGTGGGATTGGAGCGGGGATCACCTGCTTTAGAGTTTAAGTCACAAAATCTGACTTCCTTGTCCAGATGTGACTGGAGTCTCGCAAATTAGTGGACACCCCCACACAGCAATTTTTTTAGCGGCGGCATTTACACCATTCCTCATTGGTTATTTCCAGACACTGGAAAAATCTACCTCTGAGTAGCATCTTCATTGACGGACTCACCACAAAAGCACACCTGGTGTAGCTTGAAACAGAAGAGGTCTGTCAGGCACTCATAAGTCCCTAAAGAAAGTTAAACCAAGTAGTGAGTCAGTGAGGGACAGCTATGCTTTCTGGTCCTTATACTGTCTCTCTGCTGCAGAGAAAATTTATAGCCTTCAGCTTCCTGAGCTGACACCTTCCCTGTTAATCGCATTCACTGGTGATATGATATAGCTGTAAAAATAATATTCAACTGACGCTGGCTTGGTTTTGTATTTCTTACCCAAGTAATGCATGCGTTGTGAAAATCACATTTCCTTACATGCTTCCAAGGACCCCAAGTGTACGCACATCCCCACACGCATGCACACAACCGAACTGAGGAGCCATCTGTCACAATCAGTTTCTTAAATTTAAAAACATTATTAACTCAGAGACAGGAAGGAGCCTCGGGAGCAAGGGGGGAAAAATTACAAAGATAATGACTTTACTCTAAATAACCTGACAATCTCTCTTTCTTTGGCATTTTTAAATCGTTTAGAAAGACAGAACATGACGAGGCAACTTGCATGACCAGTGTCACCGGTTTAGAGTTTCTTCAAGCAGCTGAATTTATACTGCTGTAGGGTAGAATAACTTTATTTTTTATGCTTAGCTTATAACTATGGAAAATCCTTTATAAGCATGCTTCCTCCTAACACACAGTATCTATCCAATCTATCCCGAAGCATGAACACTGACCTATATTCTTCCTTTCAAAAATGGCAACGGTCCAAGGAGTTTTCCACTCCTGCAGTTCTGGGGTTTGGTTTGGTCTTGTGCTTAGGAGCTAATTTCTCCAAACTTACTACCAGACCATTACAGATTGTCAGAGAGAAGATGCTCGTTGAACAACATCCACCCTCCTCAAATGGTTGCCCGCCTGCTGAATTTCTTAGGAATACGGGTGGGAAAACGTAATATCGTCAGTATGAGTGCTTGTTATGTGACAATGGCATAATCCAACATAAAGCTTTACGATGGTACATATAGATCCATTATAGAGCTCTGGTAGAGTTAAAAGGATTCATTCAAAGTCAAGGAGAGAGCGCGGGAAACGAGAGCGAAGAAAGAAAATGAGAAAAAAAGTTTGTTTATCCAGCATGTGAGTGAGTCACAGCAGGACTGCACAAACACACCAGATGACACGGTCAGCAGGGAAGGAAATACCCAGTGTATAGTCCTAGGTGAGCCAAGATTATCCATTAATCTAAGACTGCAGAAAATGGAAAATATGATCATATGATTACAGCCCCTAGTTGAAAGGAGCAGGAAAATCCTGGACTCTGATATTCTCCCCTTGTTCAGTAAATATTAATTTTCTTAGTTAAATCTTTGAAATAAAGAAGAAGGTTTGTTGCTGGTGTCTGTTTGGCTGCTCTTAATCAAAGGCATTGAGTGGACTTCTTAATGGCATTGCAGTAAACACTGCAGCGAAAACAACACTAAATTAGACCTTAAGCAGCCAGCAATCTGATTAGTAGATACAGATCTTTATGCATTTATTTTACTCCCTTTTCACTTTAAAAATATCCCAACATTTTCTTCCCCCATCCTGGAATTTTCGTCATTAACTGTGCTAAAATTCACATAAATATTAATAAAATCCAAGGGGTAAAAATCTATCCTCCTTTACATTTCACGAAGAGATGCATAGTTTTAATTTACAGGCAAGCATAGGAAGTTTTAAAGTATTATTATGGTTGAATAATACCTGAGTGCAGTTTTTACAGAACAGGCTTTTGTGATTTAAATAGCCAGTTATCACACAGTGACAAGTTTCTGAATTCAGACTGAGCTTGTGAGCAGCCCAGTCCAAGAGAGGGCTGGGGGTGCCCTACACATTTCCAGCAAACGTTTTGCACTTTTTAGGGTTGGGCTTATATATTTGAAACAACTTCCAAAAAACCTGGAAGTTAGGGAAACGTAATTTATAGACAGCATCGAGCTGTGGGCTTCATCTCAGCTTCTTGTTATAGGAATCCCTCTAGCTGTGTTAATAAATTGGAAGAAGCTTTCATTACAGGACAGTCTTATTTGATGGAAGACATTTATCTTATGATCGATGTGCAATTACGTTCAATGTTAAAGAGCCATTCTCCATAGCTGTGAAAGGTGAGTAGTGTATGAATGTTTCATAGAACATACTTCATTGAATTACACTGAAGAAAAAGATGTATTTGTTTCAAGAAATGCATGCTTAAGTCTATTGGGCTTTATACTGTAAAATTAAGAATATTTATTGATTTAATATCAGCGCAACCGAAATTTTTTAAATATTTACTTTTCAAATACTTTAATAACTACGTTATTAACAATAATATTTTGGGGGGTTTAACGTTTCAAAACTTAATGATTTTTATTTGCCTTTAGTTCTCACTGTTTAACTTCACAACAGTGTCTCAGTTAAGACTTCTTTGGGCTTGACGTGAATGATGTCAGCTGAGATTAAAAAAGACAGCGGATTAGAAATATAATAGGATTTTAAACAAAAACAGTTTGTGGATCTTTCTAGGAGAAATAATAAATATCAAAAATACATTAATATGGATAGCAGGATTCACACATATGTCAGTGAAAATATTCTTTTTAACAAAAAAAAAAAGTCTTACAAACCAGCACATTCCTATCCATAGTTGGATATATCAGGTCATTTTTTTAATTCTCACTCTCTTTTATACCCTGTTCAGAAGCTATATGTGACTCAGCTAAATTAATTTCTCAGTGCTGGAGGTTCAGTAAGAGCTCTTCACTTCTGGCACTGGAACCAAACACTGGTCTCAGCAACAGAGTTACGCTGCTCATGTAAGCCTATGAGAATTTTATCAGGGAAACTGGTAAATTTTCTGTTTTTATTAAGCAAGCTGAGAGAAGAATTTGGACCCACATAGTGTATAATAGTTAGAGATTACCTAGGTGCCTTGCTGCTTTCTGGTACCAATAGCCTCCTTCCCTCTGTGCAGCTTTGACTCTTTTCATGTCAGATCATGAGGCTCCCACTGAACTTCCAGTAGTAGAAAAGTTTTTCACTCAGGTTAATGAGAACAAACTCAGCCCCTTATCCTCCAAGTGGGCAGAACAGCATTTTAATGCTGTAATTCCTCCCCTTTACGTTCCCCAGATCATTTCCAAATGTATTTAATTTCCTTCACATCCACTGCTATGGAGTTCTATTGTCGTTTCCTCAGAATTCATGACTTCTCCCATACAAGATCCACAGTTTTCCGCTGCCTTGCTCTTTGATTTCTGAGTTTTCCTATAGCTTTCCATTTCATATTGCCACCCTTTTTATCTTCTGAGAGGTTCCACAAAGCTTTCTCTATCTTGTCACTTTTGGGTTGGTTTTTTTCCCCATCCTCCTCAAAGTCCAAATTTCACTCCACAACTTCAAATTGTTACTGAATTTTTGATAGGCCCACATTCTCCCTTTCTGACAGTGTTGTCAAATCTGTCAACATCCCCAAGCAAAATCTTCCTAGGGTTCTGATATGCACAAATTTCCACCAGCCCTCAACTTAGACTGGAGCTTTGCCCTGCATCACAGCTACCAGTTGAACCAATGCAACCACTAACACAGGTAGGCAATGCTGCTATTTGCACCCACAGAGTTGAATGGTTTTGAGGCATAATGAAATTTCAGAATTGCANCCCCCTACATTGTTTAATTAACTATATTGTACATATTTATTCTGGCTGATTGGCTGTCACCTTACAGCTGTTCTGAGTTGAAGGTCCCATTAACTATGGGACATTTAAATTTAGGGTCACTTTTTCAAACTAACAGAAGTCTCCTGGAACAAACTCCTTATACCTTTACTATTACAAGAAATTCCAAAGAACACAAAGTCCAGCAAGGGAATCAAAGGAAAAAAAACCAGCAAACTGATTATCATTTGTTAAAACTGACTGCTCCTAAGAAGAACATTTTTACAAGTAATACAAAAAGCAATGAAAAGGTTCTCACCAGACTTTATTGAAATATCTCTGGGGAAAATCCATTAGAAATACATTTGCAATCAGTCCAGTATCAAATTTCTACTGTAAATCTGGCAATTAAGAAGGTCAAGTTACCCAAGGTTGTGTAAGAGCAAGATGAGCAGTTAAAAAGGAAATTATGTTGAGAGCATTTTGTATGCATATATCTTCTACTCTCTTTAAAACACATCATGCTTTTTCTTATAGGTTACATGACATTATACTCACTATAATGGTCTACTGAAATAATGACCCATCATTGGCTTCCTTATCTCCATGCAAACGCTTCGGAATTGTGCTTGAATCTGATGCGCTGATTAGCTGAGTGTTGAATCCATGCCAATAAGAGAATTGCTATAAATTGTTGGATGAGTATAAATTACACCCACAGCACTGGTGTAGCAGAGAAAAATATGTAACTCGAGATTATGAAGTGTCCTGCTGTGACATAAATGGAGTGGAAAGGCACTTGGTCCAGAGAGGACCATAAATGGTTTAAAGCCAAAAAATGCCCAAGCAATGTGTATGGGTAGAAGAGTGATTAAGGGAGTGACAAAAGTGAAGGTAGTTTCTAGTGCTCTGTGGTTTCATAATAAAGGATATCCAGCAGCAATCCCAGCTTCACCCACACACAGCCATGCTGCACAGTCACTGCTGTGTTGATACATGTATTTGGGGAGCTGCATGGGGAATCTATGAATTTGCCTCGATTTAAGCTTCCTTCCCAGTACACCACATAGAAAGGTACTCTGAACCAGGATTAGTTCATCACAGCCCCACACTCTCTACCTCTGGGGTAGCCGGCTGACAATATACAGCATCTCTGGCATAGAAGTGTAACCTATATGCATACACTTGTGAACTCACGTAACATATATGGCTCTGGAAACAGTGTCTGTCTGCACAGATGTGAGTGAGGAGAGCCAGCACCTCGCACTAAAGGAGGGCTGCGCTGCAGTACAGCCTCAGCAGTGCAGCAGAGCTGTCACTCAAGGCAGCAAGTGGTGACCAATACATGAGCAAATGTGTTCTGGCCCCTTTGTTAGCAACATGCAGGAGTGGGTCAGCAGCCGGGCGAAAAAAGATAATGATGGAGGTGTGAAAGAATAAAGAGGCTAAAAAGAGATGGCACTGGGAAAATGGAAATAGGACACAATAAAACACAGGAGGGTAAAAAGCAAATATCTTGCAGCCCTGAAGATGACACCAGCTGGACTCTTTCAAAAAGTAAACAGTAACCAATGCCAGAACACAGCCTCCAAGGATAAGACAAGATCCTTGGAGAGGCCACAGAATGGACAAGGCACTGAAACTCCCACCCATTGCTTCCCACTTATGACCAGAGTCAAAAGACTTGATTTTGTGCATGGAGACTGACCCTTAATGTCATTAAATAGGACTGGAGAGAAGCATAGAAATGGCTCCTTCAGATGTTTTTTTACAAGTTACCCATGGTAGTGTTTTCAAAGCTCTTCACAGTCACTAAAGATTTCTTCTCACAATGCCCCTCTGGAGTGAACATAGTAGCGTTATTTCCATCCTGCAGGAAGGAAGGCACAGAGGGTCACCGTTACTTGCCCACACATCATGGGATGCCTGAAGCAGAGCAAGGAAGTGAGCTCAGGTTTCCTATGCTCCGCTCCCCTACACCCCCCTTCCCCACCTTCATATCCTGCTTTATCCTTTTCTACTTCTCTTTCATCCCTTGTGAGTGGGCAATGACGAGAAAGATGTCACTTCTGTGCTCAGAAATAAAACAATCATGAAGGCAAACCTGGAGATCTACAGCTGAGGACAGTCTGGCTTTCATCTAAATCAATGTCTAAAGGAGTTTAGGACTGCTTGAGGGAGAGCTTACTGAATGTCCCAAGAGCCATGATTTGTTTTGGAGAGGGAACAATTTCAGCCAAAGTCACCAAATCTTACTGTAACTTCAACAGTTAACCAAAAGGTAATTAGTTTAAAATGTAGAGATAATGAACGATATTAAGGCCAAATAGTAATTTACTATAATTCAAAGTTATGAAACAAAAAATTACAGAAAAGATAACAAAGAGCTTGGGAGAGCTACAGGATTGATAGATTTCAGTGGGAATAAAAAAGGAGAGCTTTCTTTATTTGGGAACAAAAATTTAGTCTGAGCATGTCCTTGCCCATTATGTGAAGGAAAAAGTCAGTGTGCTGATACTATTAAAAAGCACAATTATTTGTTAGTTTTTATGCTTCAATACTTGAAAAGAAGGATGATATACACAAAGATGATAAAAATTCTGTCCAGGCAAGTGGTTAACCAAGCATGGATTTAACAGGTAGGTGAGGGATATGGTCCTATGATAGCAAATACCAAAGTTAAACATCAGCTAGAAAAATCTTTTAAAATTCTGCTGCCCTGAACAAACTGCACCTTTTAAAATTGGACTGGATTTTGCAGCACTAGGAAAGTTCCAGGTCAGAAAGACTAATATGCTGATATTAAACAGGAGGGACAGCAGACGTAGATAAAGTAGATAAATAAACCCTGTACAAGAAGTCTGTTTTCATTTTTCATTAGTATTATAAATGCAATCAATTAGAAAACAAAAATCCAGCCAAAAAAATAGTACATATAAACTTCTGCAAAGCATTTGAATCAGTATCACATATATTCTAATTAGCAATATGCATGATCAGTGTGCTACATGGTAAATACCTATGCACAGGATAACAGATTTCAAAAAGGTGTTGACGAGGACCTGCCATTGACTGGTTCAACAGGAATCTGTACTAACATGGATGATATTCAGATTTTCATCAATAAACCAGTAGTAAATGTAAAATCTCTACTGCTATAATATGCAAACAACAGAAAACATCAAAATTCACTTAATTTTTTTGCCTGCTCCTTTCTTTCCCTTCCATTTTAGCCAAATGTTTTTGCAGTATAAGTGTAAAATAACCCCACATTTATTTTTCTAGTTCTAGACTTTTTCCAACAGAAATACCAGTGTGGAAACAGTCTCTGTGGATTAAAAATATTTTATGTAAATTTAATTTGGATACTTTTTAACCACCTTTGTTCTCATTGTCCCTGCACCACTTCTTTGGTTGCAATGGGATTTTTCCCCAGCTTTAAGACTTCAAGGAACGCCCTTCCACTCTTCAGCCCTGATCCATGCCGTTGCCGTTGCATTGCATGTGCGATCTGGGGGCTTTCCTATAACCTCCAGCAAATCTAGCCTTATGGTCTTGAGAGGAAATAAGATTTTATGGCTGGCTCCTCACATTCCTGGGAGGAATTAGCTTCCAGTTGTCATGGTCTTTTGCATTCTCCTGTTCTCTCCCACAAATGCCCTTCCCCACAGAAAGATCATGTACAACTTCAGAAAAATCATAAAACCTGGGGAATTAATGAATCTCGTAAATCGGTAACAAAAGTGTTTTCACTTTCCCGAGAACCACAAAAATCACAAGTCTCTTGCTTCCTCAGAAATAGAGACTGCTGGCAGCCAATAAATTGGCTACCTCCACTGGCTTTAAAGTCATCCATATAATTCTGTATCAATACATGTAACCTCTTTGCTTCCCATACTTATGCCCATATGTTTAGATATTAAGGTTTCCTTCAAACTCATTATACAGGAGAACAGTGTATGAGATGAAAGTAACATCTTAATTAGTGGTGTCACCGACACATTTCTGTTAGAAACCCTTCTGCTGAACCAGAAATTTCCCATATGTTTCTTTATATTGATTTGCACCTGTTGTCACTTCTGTGCCAACAAAAATACCTGAATGGAGTATGAAGCAAAAACATAGGTTTTGGGGGCTACCAAAGTCTTCGACTTTGTGTCAGAGTGACTCCTGGCTGCCAAGAACCCGAGCACAGGTTTCAACAGCCTCTCACAGCTTCTTGCAGGATTAAAAGATGAAGCACAACCAACTCTTTCAGCACTAGTGAGCACCCTGAGTAAGGGAACATTAGATCTATCAAGACAAGTGACTTCAGAGAGAGCACAACTGTCTGGGCACTGTTGTTAACCAGAGGCTGCTCTAATCAAATAATGAATTTACCTAAATCCAAACCACTCAGTGGTCTGAGGGTCAATGGAATAGCAATTGCTTGTGACCTGCCCTCAGTGGAAAGAGGTCTCAGATAAGGAGACACCAGAACAAGTGGCCAAAAGCCATAAGCTGCAAGAAGCAGCAGCAGGTTGTGCTAGCTTAAGCACTAGGTTTTTGGTTTAGCTGCTTTCCCCAAGACATAAAGACTGAGCTGTTCAGAATCCAGTGGAAGCCCAGGAGTCAGAGAGGTATTTTCTATCCCATGTCTGAATTCCTGCTGTTAAGCATGGGGCAAAAAATCAGCACACCCAACAAACATACCATACCCCATCTTCCTTGTAAAACTCCATGCATTATCTAGGTCTGGGTGAGGCAGCTGGCATGGGCAGCTGCCTGATCCTGCTACACTCGCCCTTGCTTTCCTGCCTCTGGGTGTTGGGAGGAGTGTCTTCTTATTGCCTGTCAGCCTAAATTGACACCACTGCCTACCACCATCCTAGAAAACACAAGATATTATACACAGTGGGCATTTCTTTTTGGCAAAGAGGTGTCAATTCAGGGGTCTCAAATCACAAGTCTTCATTTCATCACATTGACTCTCTATATACAGTCTGTGAACCTCTGGTGATTCTAGCATTTGCTTCTGCTGCCTCATAGAGTCATATTCTATTGTCAGTGAGACAATCTCAGTGGAGAACCTCTGCCCTTATACTGTGCTAAATATCTAACAGAATCTCACCCTACAATCCTTTTCAGTAGACGCTTTACTATTTTGGCACCTACTCATACCAGCCTGGAGACCAGGTACCATATGGAGCGGTGGTTGCATGTCTCTCCCTACACACACTTAAGCTATCATCAACCCAGGGTTCAGCGTACAGAGTCTTCTGCCCAGATTCATCTTCTAGTACAGCCATCACACAAAAAACAGAACCCACCTGCTTTGTTTCAGGAGCCAATTTTTTCTATACCGTCAACACAGACCACTTCACTTGCCTTATGTTTCTGGCACAAGAGACAGGCCTGAACAACTTCCTCAATGTGACTCTTATTTGAAGCCAGTAAAAAGCATTTCTGGCCTTTCTCTGAGGTTTTCCAACCCCTAAATGACCTTCATGTGTCTTTTCCTATACATTTTCCTGTAACACCTTAGGAATCACAGTCCCGCTGCCTTTAAGCAAAATTCTATCAAGAACTAAAATTTCTCCATTCAGTCTCTTACAAGGTGCAGTAGAAGGATCTCTGGCCCATAGTCAGGTAAAAATTTGATTGCACTGAAAGACTGAAAAAGTCCCATCGTCTGCAGATGCAACATCAGCCCTTATTTAACTGGAAGCTGAACAAGAAGCGGCAGATATTCACTTGTATGCGGGATGCCTATCTAGAACAAATCTTTTGTAACACCAAAACTCTCCCTCATTTGCTATTCAGTGTTCAAATTATACCCATGGAGCTGAAAAAAACAACTCCACAAAGGAAAGAGGTGATAGAACGTTTAATGAGTAAACATTACCAGCTTTGTGAGCACTTTGATAACAACTTTTTCTAGTGATCTTAAGCACCTGGACTCCAATTTTAATCATGGTGTTTAAAAGGTACAAACCCCACACCAGCACTGCCCTGGAGGTAGTCTCAGCCAAATTAGGTATGTTTAATGTAGATGTTGTCATTCTCTTAAATAGGGTCATAGTATCAGCAGGTAGATTTCAGTGTTCTCTCTGTTATGAAGACAAGGAAACCTTCACATATCTCAGGTATATCCATGCCCAGCACAGTTCAGAGGGCAAGTGAGAAAATTGTATTTCTTACTACTGCAGTGATGGCATCCTCTCCATGAAACAAAAGCCTGGACACCCTTTCAACAACTAATGTGTCCCCCTGCCTCTTTCTATAGACTGCAGTTTTCCAAGTTGTTATTTACTCATAGATTTCATTTCTTGAATAAGACTGCAATGCCAAACTAGCTTTCCCCTTAATCAAAAGTGCTGGTATTACACAAGTGTGATATTGACTAATGTGATTTTCTGTATCTAGCAAAAAATTTAAAATGTTCATTTACTCTCAGACGAAAGCCCTTTTTTGCTGCAACATCTCCATGAAGTGGTCCTTTCCTATTGTAAGAATTTCATCATCAACCACTTGCCATGCTACGCTGATTTTGATATCCATTGCTTTCTGCTGCCTTTGAAGCCCATGGGTCTTCATCTCTGGTATACTTTTATAATCCCAAGATTTTCTGTTACACACAGAATTATCTTCTGTTTTACTGAGGATACACATCTGTGGGAAAAAACCCAGGCATTATGACTGGATGGACCCCTCATGTGAGAGAATCCATCACTCAGTTTAAATGTAGCCTGAACTTCCCAAATGTAGCTCTTAACCTTAGATCAGTTACCCCGATTTTTCACTTTTGTTTTCATAATCTCCATTTAAAATACATCATTCACCTGCTAGGAGGAGGGGTACTGTGGAATGCAGTAAGAGTAATAGGTAGCCTTTGCTGCCCAAGTTAAACCTATGAAAACGATGAGAAGAGCTGTCAGCAATAAGGCCATCCTCTAATTGTTTTCCCTTACCAGGGCACCTGGTGTCTAAAGCTCCATTGAAGTGCTGTTTAAGCTGCCTTCAGCTATTCTCCACATTTCTGGAGAGCTTCAACTTCTGATGGGCTTTAAGAGCTTCATGCCTTCACTCAGGTATTTTGTTAGTTTGCTTTACATCTGGAGTAAGTTTGGGCAACTGCATGGTGCCCTGCAGAGTGAGGGAGCCCCTTGGCCTGTATCTGAGGTCTGACAGATCACCCATCTGCAGATTCAGCTCCTGCACAGCATCTTACTGAGCACCCAAGCCAGTAGAGTCCAACTTCTTCAGCATGTGGGCTTCAGTCTGGCTTCCCCCACCAGCTTCTCTGTAAATCAGATTTGAGCATATCTTCGGTTCCATGGTAATTGGAAGTTAAACTATGAAAAGCCTCAGAACTGGATCAACAAGAAAGAAAATTAGGTCAGAACAGTCTATTTTTAAAAATTCCACCTGAAAAGGTTAGCAACGTCACCTCCCCAGCCTGGGCCTTGCCGTACTGCCATGCTGACTCTACTGGTCCAAGATGCCTAGGGTTAATTTTGTGATCTGGGAGGCCAATGAGATAGCTTTTTACTTAAAAATTTATTTTATTTTTGAATGTTTATTTTAAATGCACCTTGTAAATGAATTTTAATTTGACCTCTAATTTGAACTAATGATCAGTACTAGTATTTACATGAACCAGACCCAGGACAGTTCATAAATCTGGGGTCAATTTTTTTTTTTTAATTATTTGCTCACTGGGACATATATATAAACTAAAAACCACCATAGACTATTAACTCACATCTTTTTTCCCTTATGGTTCCAAAGCCAAGGCATCCTTCCCTCTCCAATTCATTTTTTTGATATTCTCTGAATCTATTCAAACTTCATCTCATAAGTGTCACTAAGTGATAGTCATATTGAATAAATGCAGAATTAGTAAACCCTCTAATTCCAAAGTGTTTAGCTTTGGAGCGCAAGAAGTTAAACACTTTCTTGCAACACATTGTAAACATGTCAATGTGTTTAACATTTTAAATGTGTTCTGTTCCCTTGCGCATGTGTTTAGAAAAGAAACAGGTTATGATATTTAACTAGTGAATGGATATATGTGCTCATTCCTACCAACACTTTTTAAACACTTGTGGACGCTTAAAATTATGACGTGTTTAAGATTTGAACACGTTTGCTTTTCTACACTTCTAATCCAATGAATGTTTGATGTGTTTATTTAGAACAGCAAGGTTTTATCAGGCAAGCAAAGCGTACAATTTGTAAATAGCAATGCTTGATCTTTTTCTATGTCTTCATTCTACTTAAAACTAGAATCTATTCAGGTAAGGTCTTAACACCAGGTAAAGAAACTTTTCCCATCAGAATGAAATGATTGTGCTAATGCTGAAGCCAATCTCATTTGTGAGGTGCAGAAGTAGCTACAGCGCTTAAAACAGACAAGACCCTGTGCGACATGGGAAACACAGGAAGTTTGCAACTGGAATGAAAAAAAGCCAAAGGAGAACATCTGCAAACATTTTTAAGGAGGATTTTTTATTATGTGCTCTACAGTTGAATAAAGGCATAAATTATCTGGAAATAAACTGGCTATACTACTCACCTACACACGTATGGGGTTACTCAGTGAGGAACTGGCAACGCCCCAGCATCTTCAATGGCTGATTTACCTGAACGCTGCTCACTGGTCTAGCTGTGCTTGGGCTATTTCTAGGCCTCCAAACTACCAAGCAGCTGCTAACAGCTGTCATTTAAAAAAAAAAACAACAAATGCCAGCAATAAAATTTTATCTATCATTCCTCCAAATTAGCTTAACCTGAGGCCAAGCACAGGCAATGATCAGTGCTTACACCCATGACATGCTATTTCAGGACTTGTGAATGATAAAAATGGGTTCTTTTTTAGTATGATAATTTGAATTTCCCTGTAAAATCCAATTGCGGTGGTTGTCAACCATTTCCATACTGTGATCCTGTTACAACAAAAGAACAGCTTTATGTTCCCACTCTCGCCTGCTCCCCCATTTTCCACCCTTGAACCTGTCCACCAGAAAAAGAAGGCTACTTGAGATTCCCTGGAATATCTTTACGAGCCAGAAAAACAGTGTTTAAAATCCATCCAGGATTTAGAATAGACACTTCCCGTTCTATTATGTAGAAAGGCAAAATTGACTAAGTTCTTAAGGGTATCTGTCTACCTTAAATCTTCTTCAAGAACCAATAACAATTTTTAATTCAGAAAGCTGGCAGCTATTTTAATTTTATTTGAGAGTCAGTCACCCCCAACTTCATGCATAAGTTTTTGTATTTCAGCTGAAGCAGTAAGCTCAGAAACCCTTGTACCTGTACTGTGTACCATCATGCTGGGGGCTGTACAAGGCCCTGGAAAGAGCTTGCATCCACCAAGGGGTCAAAGCAGATACAGAGTACACCATCCTTCTCCATTCCTCACACAAGCCAGGCAAAGCAGAGCTCACCTTGCTCCTGACTTTTTGTGGCACGTCATCCCTACAGAACTAGACTGCGAAAAGGGAAGAGTCAGTTGACATGCAAATGCAGAAGAAAAAGTAACTCACATAGCCCTTGTATCAACCTGTGAGATGCTTGTCCTCACTTCTGAGATGTCAGCTGGAGACTCACCTAGCCCTTCCTGAGTGACTGCCCAGCCTTGGCACAGACAGACCTTCTGGATCTCTTCAGTTTGTATCCTGCCTGCAAAGAGGGAACCATGAACTACTGCAGGATCTTGCCATTCTCATCCCCAGGCGTGACAGTAGCCCAGAGCTTTCATATTTCTCAGCATCATGAGTTACCTAGATTGCTTCTCACAATTTTTTTATATCGAGGAAATGAGGGTGGTAGGGCTTGGTCACACCCTAGATATACAAACCTACTGAGAGCCAGTATTCAAACACACTTTCTGAAAATTTTCAGCCTTTGCTTCAGTAACAGCAATGTAAAAGCTCAATGCTGGAGCCATTTAAAGTTTGAGTGCCAGCTGCATTTTTATTGGCCGTCTGTGACTTCAAAGGGCTTTTCCTCCACTAATGCCCAGACAGGTATGCTGCCCTGAAATCTCTCTGCCATGCGGACTTACAGATTTTGAACTGATTTTATCCGCAGGCTTATGCCTGAAAATGAACATTAAACATATTGGGGCTGAAATGGATTTCAGCATCTTGCATTCCAGCTACAGCGCTGACACTTAATCAGGCAGGGGACGGTTCATCTGAAAACATACAGTAAAGATGTTCTTTGTAGTCGCATAAACCTTCATTGCTTATACTTTAATCCCAAGATTTTAAGACAAAAACTTCAGAAAAGCAGATACGCTGCTGCTGTGCCAAGTTTTTATTTGTAAGAATAGGGAACAATGAAGAAATTCAGTTGGATGCTTAATGTATTTTTCAGTTTCAGTAACCTGGTCTTTACTACACCATTTTATAAGAGTATCTAAAGCCCTCATCCCAGATCAGGACCCTGTTTGACTAACTGCTGCTTTGACATAATAAGGGACAGGCCTTACCACAGAGAGCTTGCAGTTTGAGGGCCAGAATTACGCAGCAGTGTAATGTTTCAAGTACCATCTACCCATATGGGTACACCCACAGTACAGTAAAAAAAGTTTTGGTCCTAATGCCATATAACAACAGTTGTCTTACTGTATGAAAATGGAGGGATTATTTATTTGGGACACATGGGGCAATTTTCCATCTGTTTCCCAAGTGCTGCTTCCTGGGGCATCTCCAAACTCAGTTCCGCTGCATGGTATGAACAAGCTCAAAGGCTGCAAAACACTGCAGATGCTTAGACATGACTGAATTGATAAAGTCTGATCTTGAGGTACTATTGACCATAAGAAGCTTCACTGAAGTTTGTTTTATAATAAAATGTAATAAATGGTAGTGGAGACAAAGATACTCAAAAGACAGAAGTCTAAATGACAACTTCAGAATGCAGTGAGTTCATCTCATATGGTTACCAACATAGGTTTATTACACAACTAATACTAATAGAATAATAGATTTTGATCTTAACTAAAATACTGGAATTTGGTAGAGTCGTCTGAAATAACTGAGTTGTTCTACTAAATATCTGGCACCAGCACCACAACAGGACAAATTTAAACATTGTTGTGCTTCAGTATATTTGCTTTTGATACACACAGACAATCCTGAAAATTAATTCTTCAAATGAATTTCAAGACATGCCTGCTGTGCTTGACCTTAAGGAGTATAGCAGGTATCTCCGGGAGTCCTCCTCAAGTGCTCAAGATGTTAAAGAGATATATGTTCAAGATGACGGCCAAATCTCTAGTCTTCAACAATACTCTTAGATCCTAATATTTCTTCCTGACCACATGAAGCATCTTGCTGTGGAATGTCTGTTCAAAAAGAGGGAAGAGCAGGATTCCCTGGTCCCGTGCAGGGAGAGATTTTATTTTTAGAACGGCACGTGCCAAAGTAATAACACTGAAGATAATTTTCAAGTGGGAAAGGGAAGAGGAAAAATGGGGCTCTAGCACATTTGGGGCAAATCTCTTTTTACTGTCTGCTTGTCATCACATGAGTTTTATGCTGGAAACAGAAACAAACACCCTGTCAAAATACTTCAGGCATCTGTTGCTTAAACAGATCTTTCTGACACGTGAAATAACAGACAGAAGCAAAGAAGGGGGGGAAACAGCTATGCATAGTTATTAACAACATAAAAATTTTAAAAATCTTAAGCAGGTCAATAGGAGTGTACTTTCAAGATAATTTCACATTGAAAACAAATCCAGTGATTTGTAGGTAAAGCCATGTTGAGAATCAATAAGCCAGCAAAGGCCAGTTTGAGGGCAGCCCACAGTACCTGCCTGGGCTTTAGAGCAGGAAAGGCTTTGAAGTTGCAGACGGCCAATAAAAATGCAGCTGGCATGCAAGGCTTATACATCTCCACCGCAGTTTTTATATTAGTAATGCTTAAGTTGAAGTTGACCAACCTGAGAATACTCAGTTAGCTTCAACACATACACGATTAGCAATCTGGCTGGAAGCTCCTTCTGTACCTACACTCTAGACAGAATGGTTTTGTGCAACTGATGTTTTCAAGGGAAGTGCAACGGGCCATTCTTGCCACCACCCTGCTTACCAGTGTTTTTCAAACTGTCCAGTTTTTGTTTTGCCGTGTATACATTTGAGTCAAGTATACTTTATAGCTGATTAAAATAACACGGGAAATTATCTCTTCCCTCCCAGCCCCCCAAAGCCAATTTTATATAATATATATTTGAAGCACATTTCTATTTTGGATCAGATTTTACCATACAATTTATCAGGTATACAGCCCTCTAAGACTGACCCACTACAACCCCTATTTTAATATAGGTCTGATTTCTTCAGACATATACAGTTTTTAAGGAAAGAAAGACACTTTCAGTATCCCATCATTAGAGTGGCCTCCCTATGAAAATGGAACTGGCCCAGTAAAATAACAGAGTCTGCTATTTTGACTTTCATCTTAACATGTACAGATTTCAGGGTTTCCAACTGATCTGACAGAACACTTCCTGTTCGGGAAATAAACGTGTCAAATGATTTCTTGATTTAAAGTGATGGATCACAGTAGCTCTCTGTACTGCAGGGGTGCTATTCTCATAAAACATATGCAACCTTTATTACTAAAGCGAAGGGGAATTACTCCAATATCACTTAGGGCAATTTCCTCAGCAGTCACCACATATCTCCAATGCTACAAATCCCCAAAAGAAGAGAAGGTGTGGGAGCTGGAGGTAGCTTGAATGCTCTGCTTATTCTGGTGGCAGGGGGGAAAAGAAAAACACTATGTCATGTTTGGGGCTTGTGTAGTTTAATTTAAAAGAAGCTAAACCCTTTTTGAAAATAAAAGGAACACACACAAATAGCTAGAGTTCAAGTTCTTTTGTGAGCTGTGTAATATTTATTTTCAGAACCACTGTGATGCTTGAAAAGTTCAACACAAAGTTGCTGCAGTGGTACATGTGAGTAGTGGTAGGGCAAAATCACGTGACTTAATATTAATCAGAACTATATAACTTGGGATAAAAAGCTAAATGTTTTATATAAGATTGAGAAATGCAGGATGGTGAGTTGCAAAAAGTCTAAAAGGGGAACAAATTGAACATCGTATGTAACTAAGCAAGATAATGTCTTGGTCTGTTAGACATTCAGTAGGAACAGAGAGGGCTTCTGTCGTGGTTTCAGCCAAATTTACCAAAACCTGATTGACAGATGTCCCCCCCCCCTTTAAGAAAAAGAGAGGAGAAG
>VZRU01018985.1:556307-626169 GCA_013398155.1 Pedionomus torquatus | reverse complement strand
GTTGACCTGTTGATCCTTCAGCTTTTATACGGGGCATGATGCGGATGGAATACCCCTATTGGTCAGTTCTGGGTCACCTGTCCTGTCCACTCCTCTTTGCAGGTGGGACCCTCCAACGGGCAAATGCCGAAAGTTATCTGACCTTGGTTCTTCCAGCAATAAGTCTAAACAAGGGCCTCTCTGCATACCATCCCTTGGCATAATCAGGTCTTATCACTGTGAGACGGAACAGTTCTGAACAATGTGCAGTTAATTTCAGAGTTTAGCTAGTTAGAAGAGGCCTAGCTAAAAAAGTAAAACTGTAAAACAGAAAATTGGTTCGTTTTACCTCAAACCTGGACAGCTTCCTTCTTATTTATAGCAAAAACTGTACTGGGATATGCTTACCATTGTATGTTCTCATTACCTAAAAAGATGGCAAAGAATAGGAAATGGCTATGAAAAAAAACATTCCAAAAATGTCTTAATAAAACTTGGAAAGAAGATGAAGATGAGAAATTGCTCAGAAGTACTGAGTATGCCATGTACACCCCAGAACCAGTCTGACAGAGCTCAGTTGAGATAGTCTATGTACAGAAGACAAGAGAAGTCAGTCATAGTCTATACATAATTGAAGGGGCCGTAGATCCGTGAAAGTAGAAGGCTCTTTTATTCACGAGACATAGGTATAATAAGATTTCAAACTTGATATGGGAGTTTCAGTAGTTTTGTGAAGACCTGTCTTACATATTGGTGATAACCATGACTAGCTCTACTCCTATTGCCAGAAAATAGTCTTTTGCAACCTCCCCACAAAAAGAGCTGTATCACTACCAGGAAAAATATATGATTTAAGGATCATTCCCAAAGTCCTCACAGCAAAATGGCAGAGATGTTCAGGAAAGAGTTATACCAGGGGCAAAATTGGGTCAAGGCCACAGAAAGACAAAGTTGTTCTCTTGCAACAACTTCATTTTCCCTAAGCAACCAGCTAATACACACCTTTAGCTGAAGAGTTCAAAGTATCTGCAGTATATATGCAGTTTGCAAATACTGTCACGTACCCACAGGACATGTAGCAATGAAACAGGTCTTATTCTATCATATATTCTTGCAAAATCAATACTGAATGGAAGTGCCAATGTCAATTCCTTTCAGGTTCTCCTGTGGGACAGAAGAACTGGGCTGTTCTGTTTGCTTCATGAGAGCCTCACAGCTACAGCTCACCCACAGCTCTGAAATAAGCCAGAATTTAAATGGTGAATCCTCCTGTCACATCTGACACAAGCACCCACAGACTAACATGAAGACAATCCAGGCCTCAGTTTGCCTTTTTTTTCAGTATTTACCCAGATATCATCATACATCCACAAGTGGAAATCAAGTCTATTCGAGTTTCTTGTGCAGTGAGTAAAGCTTGCAGGCTACCTGATTGCAACAGAAATGCTAAAATGGCAGAGCCACTCCAAACCACCTGTACAGAAAGAGGGAGGTATTTAATTTAGAGGGAAGTTCATTCTTGCTTAAGTAAAAACTAGTAATCCCAATGGGAACTTAGTTTGGGAGTCCTCATCCCACAATTGCATCCTACATTTGCTAAATAGATCTTTGTTGAAAAGCTGAGCAATTTACCAAAGGAAAAGAAGCAGAGGTGACCATCGTATTTCCCTTTCTCTTGAAGAAGAACATATGAGAAAAAGTACTCACAAGCAGAAAGCATGAATTTATCCTAAAATGTCTCTAGTAGACTGTCTTCGAAAGATATAAATTACACTGAAAAGGGGGGGGAGGGGCATTTTTCATTGATATTTTGCAAGAATATAAATTCTGAAGAAATGGATGTGCATGAAGATATTGCTTCAACACACAGGACAAGTATAAATGATTATTCTAAAAGTTATTGCATGGAATTCTACCAGACTATTAAGTCATCTAGTATTTTATACCATCTAGAAGCGTATGTAGTGAAAGACAAGATTAGACAAAGGAGACATCAAGTTAATTTTAAAAGAGAAAACATGAAGGCAAATATCACATTCTAGAAGTTGGAGTGGGAATTAATTGCATTTTAATTTCTTACTCATATTACTTCAGCACTTCAGCCCACTGAAATCAGGCCTATGGGGGCTAGACACTGAAAAACACTTCTTCCTGAGAAGCTTCTAATTAGATGCAGGAGATGGCAGGATACCCAAAGTGATTTGCCCAAAGGACAGTTCAAAACCAGATTTAGAAGCCAGTCCATGTTGTTTTCAGTTCTCTCTGCTCTGCAATCAGCCACGCTGTCAAAGCCTGCAGTAGCTGGCACTTTAAAAACAATCAGAGTTCATACCAGAGAGAAAGCTGTAAGAAACCCTTTTTTGAGGAAGGGAGGGAAAACAGACACACTCTGCCAACAAGTCTATTTTAGCAAGTAGACACATTACCCTGCATGAATAGGGAGCTAATGACAGGACACCTACCAACTAGAGCTCCTCTTTCTATGAAACACGAGACTTCATTTAATTTCCTCTCTCATAATGAGCATTGAAAGCCTTAAACTTGCATTTGTACCTTAAGCAGAGTTGCACTTTTAATTTTAGCGAGTCCAAATGATCCTTTCATTGATATCCCCAGTACCATAAGAGTATGAATTATTGATATTGCTTGACTTTAATATTTTATGCCACTGTGAAAATGGATAGCAGAGCCAAATCACAGCCCGCAACTAAATTATGAAGGTCACCTAAAAGAATGCCAAGCAACCAAAGTCTGCTTCCCTAGATCAAAAACAGGTCTGCAAATTTTCTGTTGAGTTATACTTTCCTCTATTATTTATTAGTCATACACAGCTGAGCAAGGTTTGAAATAAAATACCGGAATCTGAAATGCATTCCAGGAAAAAGGCTTGCTGTCATCAGCACATGCTATTGGCTACAGCATTTTGTAACGAACTGTAATTTTCTGTGACAAGCATTTACTTATGCCACAGATTTAAAACCAGCTTCTGGCAAAATACACCAAAGTAGCCTCCAAGTGGCACTGCTAATTGCAAGCTTACTAGGTAAAAACACAAAGTGTAGCTGATGATGGTGACCAAATGGTCATTAAGTGCTGAAATGACTGATTTATCTGAGATCTTTACAATTAAGGATCATATTCAATAGCTTACAACACCATCTATGATATCCGAGAAAAAATAGCATCTGTAGCACAGCTGGAGCAGCTGTGTTGGAAAATCAATCATTGCCTGGCAACTGAACAACTGATTTTCCATCAATCAGTACACAAGGCATTCTGTTAGGTTTATAAAACACATATATTCGTTGCCATATCTGCAAATGCAATAAATGGCTTTGAAATGTAAGAGCAATAGATAAAACACAGATTTAAAGCAGCTATCAGGCTTAATATGAAAAGAGTAGTATTTATGCATCTTTTAAATACAATATTATGGTAACGAGCAGATGAACTGCTCAGTGTGATTAGGTCTGACAATAGATAGAGCCAAGGGTAACCCAGAAACAAGGACGTTTTTCACCGTAGCAAACATCTTGTGCAGCACAGCTCTCTAATTTTTCTCTTTGATAAAATGGCAATTCATGGAAACAGTTACTCCCTATTGTGCCAAGAACTCATAAATCCCTGTAAATTCCTGCAGCTTAGGCTTTTTTTCCTAGAATTTTACTGGCCTAACTGAGCCCATCAGCAATATTGTAAATCTTATCATTCTGTTGAGATTACACCACTTCTATAATAATTTCTCCAAGATCATTTTTAAAGGACAATAAAGATTGTAACT
Organism: Pedionomus torquatus; assembly: GCA_013398155.1. Lineage (NCBI taxonomy): Eukaryota > Metazoa > Chordata > Aves > Charadriiformes > Pedionomidae > Pedionomus > Pedionomus torquatus. The sequence goes on along the minus strand of VZRU01018985.1, from coordinate 622,409 downwards.
GTTCTTCTAACTCCAACATAAAAGCAGCAGAGAGTGTGGGGGAGTTACACTAGAAATTATACAAGTTAATACTACAGCTACGATATTTTAATACTCATAAAACATAAGCCTATTGCCTAATGTCAAGCCTCAGCAAGAGGCAGAGATGCATTTGTGTGAAAAGTAATAGCCATAACTAGTCACGTTACTCAAAAGACCTACGATAGTCAACAGCCCAAGCTGGCAATCCTTGAGAAGCTGATATCCTTCCTTTTGGACACTGCTGCCTCCATTTAGACATGGCCATCTGGAAGGCAATAGTCTTTCCATATAGCCTTCCCATATCAGGTTGGGAAGCCCCATTGCTCTGACTCTCCCAGCACACCTCTTATCACCTCTAAATGCCCAGCCTCTCCTCTCTGTGCCCATCAACCATTCCCCTCTAGTACAGAACTGGTCCATAACCATGGAGAATGGCTTGGTCTTATGCAGACACTGCTAACAAGAAGACCTACCCAACACACCTGAAGAAGTGATACATTGCCTTAAGCATGCCTGATCAAAAAAACATTGCAATGGTTTTAGGTAAATGTAAGAACAACCAGTGCTTAGCATTGCATAAAGAACAAGGCAGTTGACTACGATTGCCTGACTGCATTGATAACTGATAAGGCAGGTGTCGGAAATTCATTAGAGAGGAAAGTTACCAAATGCAAAACTGCGGCCAATCTTAACTATCATAAACTTGGTCTTAATCAGTTTAATTGATAAAGCCCTTCCCCCAAAGTGTTCTTCCACCATGCATCTGGGAAGGAATTGCATAGAGGCAGTTTCCTGTAAAAGCGAGACATTCCCTAATTTAGGCATTTTAATTTTTTATAGTTATTTCTAATCCTGGTAGGTCTACTGGTCACCATACCCTATAGTGAGTACTAAAACATTTTAAGTGCAAGAGACTACAGTGACACACCAGGGAAAAGAAAAAAAAAACCACCAAAAAAACCCAAACCCAACCAAACAAAAACCAACAAACCCAAACCCAGAGTAAGGCTTGTAAAAGGCAGCTTAATCTTTATATGATCCCCACCTGTGAAATCCTACCTTATGGTGCCATCACATACAGTCCTATAAAAACACAAAGCCTGAAAGTTTCTGATTTAGCCAGACCAAGCCAGGTAGCATGTCAGCAATAAAGAGAAATGCCTCTCTAGTATTTCTGACATTCACAGGTGCTGTCTTCTCTAACTGCTAAAAATATATATAGTACTGAAACCACGGCACTGAATGGTCCTTTGTGGAACAGTTCTAAGTTAAATATAAGATGCTTGAAACAACAACAATTTCATTGACTATTAAGAAGTTCAAATAATTTCATATTTCTTTAACCCCCAAGAACAGTCCCCTTTTCGCTCCCCCTCCAATATTTTCAGGAATGTTGACACAGTATCTTCTTTCACCTCCCTTCCTCCCCCACCTCCCCCCCAAATGTAACATTTCTAGCTGCTGTTTTTCTACGTATTTGCCTTTCCCCAAAGTTTATTGCATTGAAAAAGTGTAAATAGGACCTGAGATCTTTGAAGCTGAGACAAAATCTTTATAGGAAAAAAGAATGCCAACCAGGATTCAAACTTTCCAGTAACTTCCAGTTAGCACTAGGTTTGCAGCCCAAAAGATAAAATTAAGTCGCAATATATTTGTGAATACTTGTAAACTCGAGAAGTCTTTGATATTAGTTCCTACTGTAACAGACAAGAAAATGCAGAGGCACATTTTAATCACCTGTCAGGAACTAAATAAAAGATTTGTTTTATTGAATACTCCCTGTGTGTAATATAACTATGGAAACAAGTCTGAAATCCAATTGACTTTCTATTTACAGGCTCCTAAAGAGCTATTAAAACATAAAAGTGAACTACTTAAAACCTGTTTGAAGTTTTATTCTTCTTTAATGTATTTTTCACCTGTTTGATGATTGTTTATATTTTGTAGCATGATGAACTGTGACATTTTTTGTCATTTCATCATGTTGAAGATTTTGCTATATTTAAGTCAAAACATAACAGTGTTTGCCACAAAAAAAAACTGTTATAAGAAACCTGACCGTGGCAAAAACATGGTTTAAGCCAAAAGTGACAGAGCTCTTCACATTCATTTTCAAGCTCTTATTTCAGCTCCATTTCAGATGCAGACATCAGGGCACTTACTGCACTGACGAGGTTATCATCTAAACAAAGTAGTCAGACTAGAAAATTAGTAAGAAGATAACCGCTCTTACTACTGTTGTAGATACTGCAAATGGAAGCCCAGAAAGACAAGTGACTTGCACGATAGTTCTTTGGGAAGCACAGGACCAAGGCAGGAGCAGAACTGCCTACTGACAGCCTAGTAAGCAAACAATTAGCCATTAATGATCTTCCTATTAGCAAAGTGATATGTATCAACTTGATCATCAACTTGGGCATTATTCTCCCTGAATAAATATTGTGAAATGTCATGTTACAATATCCAAGAATTTAGATTGTATCCTTATAGAAGATCAAAGGTAAAATATTGGTCTCCATAGAGTAGATATTTTCGGTCTCACCTTGGGCACACTTCCAAATTTATCCGCAGCACAGTACTGGCCTACTGAAACAGATGGAGGTCTTCGCTCTCTAGAGGATCAGAATATAATTTTTCAGTTGTAAAATGTTTCACTTATTCATTTGGACCAATTCTTCCTGTTCCCAAACAGCTGAACTGACAACACTAACTCATGTGCCAGGGAGATCAAGACTACCCACAGTGATGCAGTTATTATTCAACCAGTATTACCATTCATTACTATTGACAAGTCACAGTAGATAGGATAAGCTCGTAGGTCAATTAGAAGTACATCTTAAAGGCAGAGGAAATGACTAAGTATTTTGTTTTCAGTACTTCCATATCATAGAAACGCTCTGGTGTTTCACAGGGATATTAAGCTGAATGTAACAACAATGAAATAATGCTTCCATCATTACACGGTTAGTCTACCCTGGCAGGTGACAGCCTTCATTTACCTACAACCATCCTTTCCTCAAGTATGGACTGAAGCCATGTGACATACCTACACAGGAAGTACTCAGACCTTTGGAAACTCCAGCTGATGTCAAGTATGAAAAATACACGGCCCTGAACACGTCACTTCTCTGAGCAGGGACTTCACAATCTCCAGCAGTGCCTTGCAACCTGAATGATGCTGTGATGACACCTCATGAACATGAGTTACCTTAAGTCTATCAGCCCTGCTCCAGTTCCCTACCCTGGCTTTCCATACAACTTGAATCACATTCAGAATTCCCATTTAATGTCTTCAAAGGGTTTCCTAAAAAGCTCAGGTGTATATCACTTCTCTCATACAATGGAGTTCTCCATAACACAGAGTTTGCCGCTTTGGGAGACAGAAATCTTCTTACAGGGGGGTTAAGCCCATGGAATGAATTTCCATGGGAAGAATAAACCTGTTTCCTGAGACTTAATTCTACCAAATTCTGGCTTCATGTGCAAGACATTTTTTTGGCCTAGTTTTCTCAAATACAATTAAAAAAGCAAGATGTCAATATGTAAAACAAAATTCAAGCTGACAAATGAATGTACCAAAACATAATATCCTATACGCTTTTTTATTCCTTCTGATGGAAGATGAGTGCAGACACGTGATAGATTTCAGTCATCAGACTGAACAGCTGGAAAACACCCAAACAGGTGGAGCACACCCTTCAGTGCATCGAGGGGCACACTATAAGAAACTATGCATCCTAGAACTTGCAACTTGCCTAGCACTTATGGAATGCCATCAGTAAATAACAACAGTGATTGTTTGATCATTGAACCATGTCTTCTCTTTACAAGCCTGAGTAGAGAACAATAAGGTTGATTGTACACTGGGTGGTCCTGAGGTTTTCCCTTAATTACAGTAAAATGTATCCAAAATAGAACAACATAAAACAGTTTCTCTGGAAAAATCAAACCAGCAAATCATTTTCTACACACTTATTGGCTTGCACGACTTCACTTCCATTTTTTCATTTCATTGCATGGAGAGAAACAGGTTGGTCAAAGACATCTTCCTGACTCTGTAACCATAGCTTTAACACTACGAGCCCCAGGTCTTACAACCTGGACTAAGATATGCAGGGACATTACTATTAATTGTTCCTGTTTCAGTAGGCCTCACTCATTAAGTCCTAAAGCTCCCAATAGCCACACATTGGTGGAATATCCTTTTCTCTTACTGATGGAAACTACAGATGTCATAAAAACGAAAACTTTCACCATTCATGCTCTGCATTCAATTTCCTTCCAAGCTTTGCCTTGAGTGCTGAGAAAAAGTGGTAATCACAAGACTTTGTTGGACAGTGGTGTGTGTCTTCAGGGGCTTTTGATATTTCAACTCATCCCTCCTTTGATGTGGTGTAGCCCAAATACAACATTATTCTGAACAAACAACTTTTACCCTGCCCATTTTTACTTGCACATGAAGGCATAGATTGAGTTGTCCACTAAGTAGAGGGAATTTCAACATTTTCTTGGATGTTCACTCAATTTAATTGTGTTTCTAATCTGTGTTATGTGCATACAAGCTGAGGAGTGGTGATCTGGAAACTATCCACCACAATTTTGGAAGCTCTGCACTGGTAGTCTAGAACTATTCAGGATTGTGTATCACATTAACCCTAAGGAAATTACCTTCAGCAATTATCTAATTAGGCAGAGCTTTCTCTCTCTCTCTTTTTCCACTTATATCCCAATCTCTACCACCATCCTAGCTGTCATCTCATTTGTAACAATCACCCAAGAGGCATATATGATGAGAAGTTCTCTGGCCAAGTCTCCCACTGCTTATACACAAATGACAGATTTGAAACACATTACGAAATTCCTTCATTCCTGCATTCCTATGACAGCCCAAAATACTCAGCCCTGTTATGTGAAATCTGCCTTCTGCTCCAAAGATCGGAAAGCCATTCAGCTCACAAGAACTGCTGAACAAATCGTTTAGAAGTCTTACACGCATATGCTAATACACTCACTCTGCTTTGGTGGAGGTGCTCCCTGTAGCATCACTGATTATCGGATTATCTCGAAGACACCACATTTTTAATTTAGCTCCGTTTTTTATAAGCTGTGCTAATAAAATCTGCACCCCACAGAAACCCCCTGCTCATTAGCTATTACCCAGCCTCAGGCAGCACAAGTCTGTTTACATTACAAATAAAAGATAAAATATGCTCATTGCCAGCTTCCCCCTTCCCGAGGGACACTTGTCATGAATCTATCCCACAAAACTATCTCTTCACTACTCTCCCCTGACTTCCCCTTGCCCCAGGACACTTTGCCTTCATTTATCTCTTTCGGACTTAACAAACCACTACAACTACCTTAGATCAATTTCTCAAATCACAGTTTAATTATTTAGAAGGAAGTGAGCTTTTGCTCTCCATTAAAACAACAATCCCTACCCCCAAGGAACAACATTAAATCATTGTTTAATCCTTATTACTGCCTTAGGCCTCCCTTGGTACTGCAGTGTTGTTGAAACTTCATTTCAATATTTACCACTTAGATCACTTAAGGGCTGTCAGCTTTAATAAAATTTTATCAATTGGATACTTATATTATTCACAGTTTCATAAAAGTAACAAGACCCGCCTTGGTATTTCACTCATATATGGGCTAATTCCTTTGACTGCTAAGGGATTTCATTTTATTAGCATTTATGTATAATATGAGTGATTTTTTTTTTAAACTGATATATATTGCATGAAGTTAGTAAACAGCATTCATACGAAGTTACATGAATTTTAATATATGCATCACTAAGATTACAACTCCTATACACACAAATAAACCAACAAGGCAGATTTGACTGTGAAGCCTCCTAAAAAGCATGATCTTTAAAGAGGTTTTTTCCATCTCAAACCCTCTCTGCAGAGTACAGACTAGCAACAGCTCTCTGTGGTAGGTACATAATAAAGATATTGCAGATTCTTGGTTATCAGAGGGTTTTGCTGTCAAAGAACACGTTAAGGCTTCCTACATTCAATAGAACACAATTTGACAGGGAAGGTACCAGTTCAATCAATAGGCTAGCAGTAACAGAGTATTACTTCATATTACCTCTCACATCAGAGGTGTGAACCATCCCAAGTGTGAAGAAGGAATGCCCAGGGAGTTTCAATATTTAGCTACACACTTTTAAGTAGAAATGACCAATTTCTATGTACTTCTCCAAGTCTTTCTTGGAGAAGGGAGATTCCTGGAACCATCCAGCTACAGCTAGAGCCCAATCACTTCCTAAATTTCTTTGGCAAGTGAGTAGTTTGTGGCTGCATCACTAATAATACCATGACATGTTTAAAGCTAGAAGCTACAGTTATTGTGGTCTCAGGTCTGCAATATGTTCCTCTGAACATGTATAGTGCCATAAGACAGGTCTCTCTTTGGACTGGCACTAGTGACAGATGCAGCACTATGCTTTTGAGATGATCAACTTCACACTGACTTATCAGGAAACATCTCTATAATATGGTAGAACTGTATGCTTCATTTTAGAAGAATGGATGAGGTTTTCCCCAAGCAGATGTGAATTTATACTTTAGAAGCAAGGATGCTGCACTTTACATTAAGAATAATTAACACATTGCAAGCCTGAGAAATTTGCACATAAGGGATAACAAGGGATAACAAAGACATAAAAGAGTTCTGTGGAAAAGGAGAAAAATCAACATACTTTTAAAAAAGTATATGATTTTCAAAATAAGGTATTATAGAGCTGCTAATGTTCCTGAGCTTATTCATGTCTATCTATTCTGCCTTTTCCTGAAAAGGTCTCCCATTCCACCCCCGTGCTTCCTTTCAGACTTGCCTCCTCTTACCATCATCCTCATAGTCCTATATTTAACAGGTTTTCTCTCTTCTGGCAGCGCTTTCTTCTGTTTTCCTTTCCTTTTCAATTTTTGACTTTCATCAAATCTCTTTTGAAAATATCAAAAGACTTATTGTTTCTTGCAGATAATTTTGGCTCTTTGACCAATTTCAAACCTCTCTGACTGCAGAGAATATGTATTTAAAGAATCTAGCTAAAAGTAGCTAGAAGAACTTAGAAGATAACTGACTCATTTTAAATAATGAATCGTGCACTGAAGATGCTGAGTTTGAAAATGTCAGTTATTTACAGGTCTGGATGTTGTTAAATCACTTTTGGATATAGGATTCTTGTAGGATTCTTTAGCTTTCCTACATATAGTCAGGAATAGCTATTCAGAAATTGCATGAAACTGGACCAGATTGGATAGGCAAAATGTCCTCTTCCTATAGAATAACAACTACTGCATTTTTAGTTGAGACTTTGCCACCTTGTTTTAATTGACTTCACTTTGGAACACTGACTAAGCTGTCAAAGTAACTAATTTCTTGCAAATCCTCTACCAGTGCTTAGCTTCTGTTAGGCTGGATTTTGCATTTAAAAAGTGATGAGAAAAGTCAATCTAAAAAGAAAACAAGGATCTATTTGCATTATACTTCTTCAAATTCAGCATCATTTTCAAAAGAAACCTTGCCAATTACAAGTGATCAACTCTTGTACGCACATACTACCTACACTCAAGTGTGCAGACTTTCAGTATCTTGCCAAAAGCAGTGATTTAAATTTTTACAATGGTAAGGAAACAACACCTAGAAAACATCATCAGTTTAGCTTAGATGGTAGGATGAGTTAGTATTCACAGTTATTTACAAAACGAGAGCCACCACTGCCCCCCATTGCTGTTGATGTTGGTGGACATTCTGCCATCAGCGTCAACCGGAGCCAGGTTATGCCTATGAATTTTTTGAATGCTTATTACCATTTATTTCTCCTGCAGTATCAGGAAGAGGTTTGAGTTGCAGACTGGAGCCCTCAACATGCTCAAGTAAATTCAACAAAAAGTCAAAGAGCTTCCAGATTATGAATAAGCCATACCAAGGCAACTGAGGGACACCATCAAGAACTGTGTAATATGCAGTGGTCATAGTAACCCAACTGCCTAGGGCTTTATTATAATTAAAAGACACCCAGAAAGGCTTAACTTTAAGTGGAGCCCAATAACTAACATTAAAGTTGAAAGGGTAGTAAAGCAGGGAGCACGACAATTAAACATGCCTGAGAATGTAAATGTATGGATATGAAGTGCAGTGAATGTTGCCAATTTTCAAGTCAATTTTCCTAGTGAAAGCTCTAGTGGGGCAGACAAAAAACAGAGCTTATAAAAGAACCTGGTTGCAACCTTAGCCACAGAGTCTTGACCACAGCTCCATAATAAAATTACTAGTATATTAAGCATGTGAATGTGGGGTGATACAGAAAAGAAGATGGGGGCCCCATGGCTGGCTGGCCAAGCCAACTGTGATTTTAACTAAAAGCAGATGCTTTTCAGAAAGAATAGGTGCAACTTGCTCTTTTATGCAAGTCACGCTCGATTCACAACCATTTTCTTAGATGCACACCTTCAGCACAGGAGTTCATGTGGCCTAAATTGAATGTAATAATCCAGATGGGAGTACAGCGATTCTGCATCCTTTCAACTAGGGGGTCATGTTACGCAGCTCTCCTATTTAAAAAGCATATAAAAAGGCAAGCTATTCAGTGTGCAGCTGAGAGTGCAAGAGCTTTAATCTTTACATTATCCATATGAACACACTTTCTATTTTTGTTTATTGTGCCACACAAACCTAATTGCTGTTGCTTTAGAACCAGCAACCACTGGTTGAGCAACAAATAACTTCAGGCTTGGGTAACACCAACTCTTATTTTTTGGTCACCAGATCTAACTTAACCCAGGCCAACTGTAACTGAAAGTTGTCACCAGCTGGCGGCATATGTAAAGCCCATGGTCTGAATCCACCTGCACATATAAAAGGAAGACAAAGGAATGCCCACAAATAGCAGCATGATCAGTTGGCTGAACTGCAGTGTGAGCAGCGGAACTGAACTGTACCCACGTCTAGGGAAGATTACTCTAGGCAGATGTGGATTGAAGAGCTGCCCTCATTTACTAAAATATTTAGTTACAAGGAAGGATTTCAGGTTCTTAAACCTCCAAGCTCAGCCCCTTTGCTAAAGGGCAAAGCTCCAACATCACTGACCTGTGATCTTTATTCATCAAGTACTGCTTTCTTAACAAGCACTGCAATTTTTAAAGCACTTTTAAACCATTCCATGTGAAACTTATTTGATGAATTGATAGATTTTAAAATATATCTTCAGAGGTATGGGCAGAAATCTGGATAACCTTTTTTGTTTGCCAGCCTCCCACTTTTCATGCTCTGTCCTCCCGAAATAGATTCAAATATTCCAAATTGCATAAGCTATTACCTTAAGGAGCTTCCTTCTCACAGAATGCACCTTTTGTTACATATGGAGGTGCTAATCCCTAGGTAATCAACAGCTTAATTAGTTCATTACGGAGATGAAAGATTCCCTGTCTTATGTTGTTATTGATTCTTACAGGTTTTCTTGTTTTATTTTATTCAAAAAAACTACGGGGTGTTAACAACTTCTGCAATAAACCAAGTGAAAGTATTATAAAACAAGGCCTACCAGTAGCTCCAGCCTGGGTTTTGCTTGCACAAGGAAAGGCAGCTTGGCATCGTCGCAGGCATGTTGTTAGACGTTGGAGTATAAAGGAAGCACAGAAACCTTTGTGTTTCCTACGCCGTGCCTTGTGTAAAGGTACCCAAGCAGACAAGGGTATCACCATAGCACTTTTCCATAACAAGTGACTGGGTAGCTCTTGAAAGAGAGTTAGAGAAACCATTTGAGTAATCAAGAAAATAGTTTACTTAATGATAACTCTTGCCTGTGAATCAATCCTAATTTGTGACTGATTACAATAGCCCAAAACAGACAAAGTTCATTTAATCTTTTTGCTCTAAGTAGAAGATGATGTTGTTTGTAACTGTATTTTCCATGTACTAAAAAAATTAATAATAAAAAAAAATCAGAGTTAACCAGCTCTGCTGTCACTTACAATATTATTTCTCCTTTCTACTGGAAAATTATACAAACTATACCAATTCTACACTTTAATAAAACCAGATCTTTCTATTCCCCACCCTTCCCCAGCATCTGTTCAAGGTGGTGTTTAGATGGAAATCTGAGATACAGTGAAAATGGTTGAACACACCAAATTTACCCAGGAAGGCTTTGACCCTAAGCCTTTCTAATCGAACTTCTTCCCCACACATTTCTCAACTGGTAAATACTTTCTTTGCTTTTTTACACTTTGCACTGCACCATCTACTCCCCAACCCACGTGTATATTAATTTTACCTATTGACGTCCAAATGTCCAAACGTATTTTTTTTTCCTATTCCTCTGTACTTGAAAGCAAACCGATCACTAGTAAACAAAAAAAATAACGTGCTACTCTTCCTACTGCGTGAGGGAAACAGCACAAGTGCACACAGCTCTTACTACCCAAGCCAGAAGCCATCTCCAGTGCAAAGATGCAAAACAATACCTTTAAATGGGTATCTCTCTTTGGTTGCCCATTTTTGCTAATAAAAAGGAAAATCTACAATCAGGTTCAGATCTGCAGAAGCAACTCTTCAGCCACTGCAGATACTCAATCCAGAATTCCAGATTTTAGAAGAATGAAACACATTGTACATGACCAAGGACTCTAGGCAGTGCCTCATTGGGCAGTTACCCCCAAAAGTTGGTTCTGTGTTTCACATCTACATGAAAGAAATATTCTATTTGGATTAGTCTTCATTTACAAGGCAGGTTACAATCAGATGCAATGCAATTTTGTTTTATAAAGTGATCAAAATAAAATAAGGGAAAGATAAATCAAAACGCACAAACCAAAATCTATTTATGTTATTTGGAGACACTGTGGACTTGTCAGTTACTCTAGAAGAATTTTATGAAAATATAATTAAACTCCAAAATCAAATCACTTTTTTCTCTCATTATATATAGGCCTCTCTATAACAAGGCATATTAGGAATACCTGCCTTGCTTGCATGATGGAAGAAATCCTGTTTACTTTTATTATCAAGCATCATATTAAGAACCTCAGTCCGCAAGTGCCACGCCACCTTTTAAAGAAACTAATTGCAAGCCACTTTCAATATTTCTTCTGTTTTTAATTTAATACCCTCAGAGAGACATAATTGGGCTGGAAGGGAGAGTATTCACTGAAGTCATGAATTTGCTGTATAAATACAAACAAGGAGGAAAGCTAATACAGTAAGGGACTATGGGATTAATTTTGAAATTGTCTGATTAGTGGATTGCTGCCCGTCAATAATTGCCTTAGATTTTCCCAAGGCCCCGTCTTTATTGGAATCTGGCAAGTGCATCTGCCCACGGATTCCGTCAATCAGGTCTTGCAGCTGGGAGGGTCTTCAGAGAGAGCACAATTGTAAGCCTGCTGGGGCGAGTTGTTAGACAAAGCAATATATACCAGGCATGATGAACAGTCAATCTCTGTCCCATTGATAACATTTTACTTAGTACGATTTTCCTATTCCGTTTAGTATAAGCTCCTTCAGGGATTATTTCAGTGAAGTATTGTTTAGCTGGGTTTGAATGCAAAAACAAAAAAGGTGTTTCTGCAGGATTCAGTAGGAAAATTGCACACACCTAAATAACACAGTGCACTCATGCCTCTTTGTATTTTTGTTGGTGAGATGAGCTTTGTTCCCTTAGGATGCTACTAGGAGAAGTATGCAAAAATCAGAATTTTACAAGTGCTAAAGCAACTGGGAAGATAAAAGAGAAAATGAGCAAGTCACCCACAGAGTCTGGAGTAGGTGTTGCTAAGATGCATCTTCACTTAAGTCTTTCAATAGGTAATTTCTGTAAATAGTTCTAGGACAATAAAACTCAAAACCTTGTCTCTGTTTTCTGCACCAGTAGAAAACTATGAACCCATAGCCTCTGCCAAATGAAATGTGAACAAGCATTACTTGGCATGTTGATCTGCTGATTTGCAGAGTGAAGATCTGCTGACCAAAACCATCCTATTTTCAAAACTACCAAAATACAGTTTTTTAGAAGTCTGGATAGCTTGTGTCCATTCCTAGACATATTCATTTCTATCTTGCCAGCAGTTAGTCAGAAATATACCAAATAGATTTGTCTATGAACATAGTTTACAAACAGAAATTAAGTAACAGACACATATTTTTGTTCTGCAATGAATATATTGGACACTCATTTCTCAGCTACAATTGTACTTTTTTTTATAGTCATCAAGATACAGAGCAGCTCCTGGAATGCTGTAATAGCTTACATCCAAGGCAAAATCTTTTCGCCAAGACCAGGCTCCCTCATTTTATTACAACAGCAAAGCTTCTGTTTGAAATACTAACATCTATGTTGTAATTATCACCACTTTTACAGACCACACTGTCAGCTTCTGTGAATTTGACAAGGAAGCTGATACTACTGAAACACAGCTTTGCCTGTGCCAAAACACGCTACCTTCATGTAAATACCATCTGAACAGTCACACTCCCATTTGGGTACAATTAAAATCCCAGTTCACTGGCAGTGGGTCTAAGTGTAGCTGGGATCTCCCAAATTTATTTCTTTTATATACACAAAATAGTCATGAGCTTTGGCTGGGTAACGTTGCCAAGCAGGTTTTAAACAGGGACTTGATAAGCTTATGAAAGGAATCCTGTGCTACGATCTCTGTGATGGAACTGAAGAAGACTGAACCCAGTGGAAACTGGACTCAAGACTGATGTCCTACCTTCTGCTCCTAACTAGTTTTTAGTCTCATGTTTAAAGAAAAAGCTAGGAAAGGACATTGAAACATCTCTGGAAAAAGACCTTCCTTTAGGCTGAAACATCTGTCAAGGGTTATGCCTTCCCACATGGTTGTGACCTAATAACCACCAAATCAGTTAATACTGTAACTGTCACTGATTATAAGGAAAGTGTTCTAGCATTTCTCACAGCACACCCAGATACAAGTTACATTTAAAGGATGTAGAACATATGCTGAAATAACAAAACTGTAAACTGTATTTACATTTGAAAAGAAAGCTCTGCAGTGCTCTGGTTTACCTAGGTGTAAATAACTCACTGCAGAACATTAGGAAGGAAAAAAAAAAAAAAAAGAAAAATAAGACAGCCATAGAGAAATAACGATAAACCAGTGATGTTCTGTTCAACAAAGATGAGAGAAGACTTGAGGAAGCCACTCACACCTGGAAAGGAGCAGAACTGTTTCAGAGGGTTTTGACTATGGGCAATCTTGGTTCTGGAGATAAGCCGAAGCTCCACTCCCATAAGAGGTGTTTTTCAATTGTTGTTTTGCTGGCCTCTACAAAGGGCCAGATTGTCACTGGTCCAGCAGTCTGTGAGCAACGGAAGGCATGCAAAGTGACACTGGTCCCCCAAGAATCACACTACTGCAACTTGATCCAAGTGAGAAGCTTAATACTCTGAAATGTGGGAAACAGACTCTCGAAGATTTCCTACTACTGCCAGGCAGACATTTTCCTTTTATGTAATTTTTAATGCTTTTATTAATTTTATAAGCTTTACCACTTGCCCTTCCCTTCCATGAATAGTGCATACATATTATCACACACAGGAACATGAATCCATAAACAGCAAATATCGGAAGATGTTTTGTTCAGCTCTTAGATTATCACTCATTGCACTTCCCAGAAAACATAAGGCCTCGTAAAACACATTGAAGATTAAGATACCTGGGCTACTTTGGACCAGTTCTAAACTAGACTGTTCAGTATTAAATTTGAGCATGTTCTCAGGGTGTTGTCCCTTATGGACCATCTCAGCCATGGAGCACACCAGGAGAAATGGTCTTTCAGGTAAGCAAAGATTTAGTTTCTTCAGAGGCTAACCAGCATGTGTTACATAAAAACATTAATCATCAGCACAGATCTTAAATCACTGATGCTGTATGCTCTTAGGAAAAAAAAAAAAGCAAAACACATAAAAAATATACGCAGTGTACAAATAGTTGGATCTTCTGTGATTTTTTTAGCTTCTGATTGGCTCTGCATCTACCCCCCATACACTAAAGATAGCAGCGCACAAATTTCAAGAGATCAGAGAAGGTTATGACAAACTCTAGTCTTTCAGGGTCTCTTCCCACTAGGTATGAGTAAAAATCCTGGTGGCTGCAACTGCCCATGGCACCAGAGCACTCCCACCCGCCGTGTTGATGGACGACACACATGCCATGCATGACAGCTGCACTCTCTCAGCCAGAAGTGCTGATAAGCAAGGATTTATCCACTCGTAATAAACTAGTTAGAAACAGCAATACTGGGAAACGAGAAGCAAATTAATTAACAGCACATACTTTGTGTTTCTCCCACTTGAAGCCAAATAGTTCCACAGTAAATCTTAACAGCAATATCCACTGATATGTGATATACAATTTCCTTTACCTCTAATAAATGCTTATAAGTACACTTTTACCTTCATGTGAGGTAGAGGGAGATAAACAGGCTCAGATTCTATTACGACTATGTTACCATTACATTACTACCATTTACATTTCATCATCTTAACTTCATTCCCATAAGACCATTTACATCTCCAGGATGTTCTTCCTCAAATCTCTCCACTTCCTTTCTGTCCTGGTTTGAGGTAAAACAAACCAATTTTCTGTTTTACAGTTTTACTGCTCTGAACAATGTGCTGTTAATTTCAGAGTTTAGCTAGTTAGAAGAGGCCTAGCAAAGAAAGTAAAACTGTAAAACAGAAAATTGGTTCGTTTTACCTCAAACCAGGACACTTTCATTTCGCCTTTCCTGCCCCTCCCTCTCCTCATCACACAAAAAAAGCAGTCGTGGTGCCAATATACAGCCTCTGGTATGTGGCAGCTTCTGCTCTCTGCCAAGCTATTCCACACATTAAATTCTGAGATGAAAATATTTTCTTAAGATTTCACTTCTATTCAGCCTTTGTAAACGACCCCCAAGCATAACAGTTCTTCTCATGATGTTGTTTCCACATACCTCATCATGAGTCACATGCAACACAATTCACTGCTTGACCACCAATAAAGGCATAGTCTTTACTAGAAACATGACTGATGATACGAGATGCAAAACTCCAGCTTAACTGCTTGCATACTGAAAACATTTTTCATTTAGTAACATATAAGCGTAGCAGGATAAATGGATCTGTAAGATAAGGACAAAATAACACATTGATTAACTTTTCTGAGGTGGTCTCCTGACTACTTGAAGACAAACAACTTCTTCACAAGTAAAAGCCTGAACTTAACCAGATTCAATAAAGTTAAAGAAACCATGTGGCCCCTCAGCTTCATAAGTGTTCCCTTCTTTGTCCCTTTAAGACAAAACAAACAAAAGCTTCTAATAATATTAAATGGACTGCTGTATGGGACATGCCTTAATCTTTTCCAATTTTAGAAGCTGCTGAATAAGGTAAAAGCCCTAACCAGTGAAACAAGGAGTAAAACGGCCAATTCAAAGGCTTGATAGCTCCTACTCAGGGAGAGAGAACAGGTAAAATGAGATTTAAGTGTTTTACCTGGAAGTTTTGGTTAGATTTAAAATTCTTAATGTGATGATAGTGGTGAGACACTGGAACAGGTTGCCCAGAGAAGATGTGGATGCCCCATCCCTGGAAGCATTCAAGGCCAGGCTGGATGGAGCTTTGAACAACCTGGTCTAGCAGGATGTGTCCCTGCTCATGGCAGGGGGTTGGAACTCAATGATCTTTAAGGTCCCTTACAACTCTAACTATTATACGATTCTATGAGGGTCATCCCACTCCAGGCATGGCCACCAGCCATCTCTCACTTCCAAAGAGTGGTGAATCTCTTAAGATTCTTGATGCACCTAGAACATGCCTAGAAGAGACCCAACAGCTATAGAAACAGTACAAGAACCAGCAGATTTATTAACTGCAGGAAGCCCCATTGTACAAGCTCACACAGAAGGAACACTCCAGCACTGGTCCCTCCCACATAGAAGAATTTTGGCCGTTGATCTCCCAAGTTGCAGAACATGTAGTAAAGTTTGTGGTATGACATGCAGACTTCTGACAATTCGCTGTTCAACTCTAGTCCTCTAGAAATTGCCACCAGTTGCAGAAAAGCTCTGTGAGAACAGGCTGACCTGTCATGAGTGACTCATTTATGTCCATCTGGAAAACCAACCAACCAGTCAAAATTCCAATACAGATGGAAGACATTGGTCATCTCCTAGAGACACCTCTGAATAAACAGCACCCCACTATAGCCTCCTGGCAGGAGGCTCCTGTAGCCAGGACACAGTTGCAACATCCACTGAAAGGGACCATTTAGAGGCTCAATTGGAAATAGGCAACCAAATCTCTCTAAAAACAAGTCACTGGACTTCACTATAAGAAATGCAAAAAGTATCAGTTACTCATGAAGCTTTACAAAGTCTGGATTCACAAGGATTTCTCCAGATGAAGCATTTCTAAATGTTCAGAACAGCTTCTACATGCCCGAGAGGAGGGTAAAGTTAGGATTAGTAAAGTGAGGTGCCCTCAAACCCCTAGAAGGTCTCTAATGGGGAAGAATTGAATTACTGACTTGTCTAGCTTTTTTGTGTGCCCAAAGATGAACCAACTTGCTCACCACTCTTTAGGAAACTTTCATCAAAAAGGGAATGACGCAGAGTAACATGGACTAGCATAACCAACCAGTTCCCCCCACTCTCTTACAAGACTGATCATCTTGAAGTTCTATGTCCTTAAGCAAAGCCAAGTAATTACATAAATTACCTTCAGTAAGGTGACAAAACCAAAGGTGCTATTCAGGCTGAACCAAGAACTCAGCACTCACTTCAGAGCGGGTGAGGCTCCTTGTAAAAAGCTCTGAAATTAGGCAAATATGATTCATGTTTGGCTTGTACCTTCCAAGCATAGAGTTTCTAAGTGCATTTGTTGTTAAATAAATACAGACACCAAGTTCAAGACGCACTACCACAAAGCTGTTAGATTATTTGTTCTCCTGAATTATGTATTACCTCTGCTCGGTATGCAATTTTTTTAATGCAAGTACCTCACAAAGCCCCAAATTCCAGCATGTCAATATGCCATATGGACAAGCTTCTCCAACTGTCTGCTCCTCGTGGAAATTCTATTTGTTTTCCTATTGATTTTATTATGTTTAACAGCATACTAAATCATTCCTGAGGTTGACAAGTTTCTGGAAAATTGATATATGCTGTCTAAAACTGCCCGAGGCAGGAATAAAACCAAAACAAATGGCTTCTTTTAAACTCTTGATTTGCATTACTACAGCCAGGCATACAAGTGCCATCTTGTTTGGTAGAATTCTTCTGCTTTGTGTAACATCTAAAGCACAGGAAATCTTTACAAGCCCTTCTTATGGCTCTCTATATTGGAGGAAAACAATTGCAAAATACCACACTATTTGAGTGAGGGTGGGACTATAAAAGAGGATTGTCAGTCTAAGATCAATGGGTTGGATTCTCTTGTGGAGAGGTGGAACACTGAGTAGATGCCTTGGAATCTACAGCTTAAGGCAAAAGTAAAATCTTTAGTGAGACTTAAAGACTCATAATTTAATTCTTCCCCCGAGAAACTGTATTTTGAAGCATTTTAGTAAGATAAGGATGAAGCAGGGGTTGTTTTATTTTTTGTTTTAGATCTTAAGAGGCATCACTGTGAAGCAGTACAGAATTTGTTCCAGACTGGACTGCATCATGAAGAGCAGCTCAAATGGGAAAAAGCACTCAACCAGTAATTTTTTCTTGTTTCAGAACCTAAAGGGGAAGGTGAATTAGAGAAAGTAATCTTGATGTTTTAATGTCAGAAATCTAAAAATTCAAGAGCAAAAACTGATTAAGAAGAAAGAATTTTAAAATCCCCAGACAAGGATCTGACAAAAACTGAGAAGGTCACACAGACACCTATTCATCCTTGTTAGGATCTCATTAGATTGTTATAAGAAAAAAAAAAAAAAACTTTACAAAGAAAAAAATATTTTTGTGGGAAGACACTGAATTAGCTGACAAATAATGGGACTACATTTGCAGAGCTGCAGGCATTAACAGTCACAAACTTCACATTTTGGTATGATTAAAAAATCCAGAGAAAAAGATGACATTTTCCAATAGTCCCTGTGATGCCATAGAACAAGCTTCTGAATTCCACTAAGGAGAAACCAAACCAGCTCATGCGTACATAAGCAGATTTGTAGGCCAGTCCTCTAAGTGAGCAAGAACGGTTGTGTAGATTAACAGTGTGAAAAACAATCTTGAGATGTCTTTCATTTAGAGAATTCTGATTGTGCAGGAGAAATACACAAAAATGAAGAAGATGCTACAGTCCTCATGATATTAAAGATTAAAAATGAATTTCAGTAACAAATTAAGTAGTACAAAAAGAGAAAAACCCCAGCCATTGAAATGAGCTTCAGGAGATCAAGCTCATCTCCTTCTTATGGAAGGCCAAGCACATTCACTTCATTTGCTAAGGGCTCAGATACTGTGGAGATCATACATAAAGCTTGGGAGAATGTAGATAATTCTACCGATGGAGGCATAAGAAAATACTGCAGCATTATCAGTGAACACATCATTTGCAAAAGAAAAAATAACCTCAGCTTGTTTGCTTTGCTTTTTTTTTTTCAAACATAGTAACACAGTATCATAGTTTTTAATTTCATACCAGCAAAATCTATTTTGCAAAACATTACATGAAAATTTCAAAAGGCTAGAGAAACACAATTCCAAGCTGTACTGACCTTCCCAACATAGAGAATCATCTTTTATTTAAATTTGGTAGACAAATCTAGTGAAGCTAGAAAGATCTGTCTGCTTCATTCCATCTGCTAAATGATTCGATAATCTCCAAAATACACTGTCTACAGCTGTCTCAATTTTACAAATTAAAGCACAGAGCTCGAAGTTTAAATGATAGCAAGCTTTTCCTAACTAACATACAATTCCTGTGCCAAAAGCTATTTAGACATTTGTAGTTACAAATCTTATCATCAAGGTTGTTTATGCCAACAGGTAAGTTCGATGACTTCAAAGGAATAAACGTCCAATATGCTAAAAATTCCCTGGAAAGGCCACATACATCTGCTGTTGCTGGAGGCTCTTCTGCCACTATATCATCACCTGTCTTTTGCAAACTCGGCCAAAACGGTAAGCCTTTTGAAACATCAACAAAACAAAGTTTCTAGGTGGAAGAAAAACCTTATGTGGTAAGCACTCTTAGCAGGACACAAATACCATTCCTGTTAGAATGGAAGTCTGAAAAAGCTTTGTAAGCATCCACAAATGGCAAGAAGTTTTTTTTTTTTTATGGAAAATCATGCCTTCACATGATTAAGTGTGTGTGTAAAGACAAGCATTGAAAAATTGTTCTCCACTCAAAGCAGGCAGAAAAATACATTATATCAAAGATGGAAAAGAAAATAATTTATGTCAAGTTAAGGGAGCAGAACTATTTTATTAGATCAGGAACAACAGCAGGCCATGGGCTGTAGTCCAGCATTAAAGTCCAGAAAAATACATACCATTCAGAAGGTCAGACAAGCTCATCCTCACAAGTTGCATCCTTAAGCTGAAGTGTTATTGATAGAGCACATTCCAGAAAGAAAGAGAACTAGGACTGTTAAATCACTTGTAGAACCAGTACACTGAGAAAAGATGGCCAGAAATGTTTTTATTTTGCACAAGTATAGAACAACACAAGTGTCTTTTGACACTTTTGAGCAAAGTTCCTTAAGCCTCAAGGTACATCCAAGTGTGCTAATCAATGATAACTGAACAAGCAATAATAAAACAGATAAACATACCTCCTAACAATGTTGCTCAAATAAATTAAAGCAGAATATTTCTGAACCATCAACAGTATTAGCAGATGCTCTCTTTTCAGTCTACTTCTGAAGCCATGTCATCACCAACTAACTTAAAAAGATCACATTTTTCTACAACTAGATACCCTCTTTCAGACTCTTATCTGGAAAACAGGCAACTTGAATGGCTGTTTTTCTGAAGGGAAGCATTAGATGTACGCTCATGCAGTACCGACTAAAGACTAAGACAGCAAATCTTCCACAGACAGAACAGATAAGAGATCTGTCTGACTGTTCACTGGAATTTCATTTGCTCTGCAGACAAAATAACAAGGTTTCTTGGAGCTAATCCAGTAAACTGTTCCAACAATTATTAACAGAAATGATTCAAGAAACGTGGAAAACCTCTTAGATTTAAAAAAAAAAAGACAAAGAAAATGAAGCAAAATTCTTTCAACACTCATTAAATGCCTAAATTTCCAGAATGTTGCTGATACCACTTAACCTTTAAAATGAAGGCTCAATCATAAAAACCACTCTCACAAAACACGAATAAGATCCAATGTTATCCTCAATCGAGGAATGTCAACATTAAGCACTTTAACTTCTACTTTTTCTCCAGGACCTAACCCCAGGCTTCTTCTCTTCTTCACTTTAGAAAGCTTCGCTTCTGTTATGTTTCGCACTGGAATCAAACCTGCTTTTCCCACACCAATATCAACAAAAACTCCAAATGGCGTTGCATTTTCAACTTTTCCAGTCAGAACAGTACCAACACTTAAGTCTTCAAAGCAGACTATGCTTCTCTTGAAGTCAGGTTTATCAAAATCTGTTATAAGAAACAAGAAACAAAAGTAAGACACTGGAGAAAAAGTTTGCATTATTTTCTAAGGATTTTTTCCAGCTGATTGTTTCTAATTAGGAACTCATCCCAAGGCAGCTCTAAGGTCTCAAATACTGCTTTCAGCTGATTGTTTCTAATTAGGAACTCATCCCAAGGCAGCTCTAAGGTCTCAAATACTGCTTTCAAATACTGCATTCTTAAAATAAAGGCTCATCTATGATAAACAAGTGATTTCTTGTATTGTATGAATTGCTTTCAAAGCAAGTATGGAGTAATACACGTAATAAATAAAGTCTGTAGTATGAAACTACCACAAGGGAATCAGAAGCATGTAGTATATTAGCTAGTGACTGAAAGATTCTTTAAATATTCTTGGAGCTAGAGATAAAAGACGTGAGCGACGTAAATTACACATAAAATTCTATTCTATACAGGAAGGTGGATACTTATCTCATCCTAAACAGGAAAGTCAACAATGCATTGTTCTTGGGCTTGCCATTCACCTGCACCACATCACATGACCAACTGCTTCCCATAATATCAGACAACCATATACAAAGTTTGCATTCTGCATTTAAGGGCTTAGATAGAACTTTTGAACTCTTTTTTGTCGCTTCCTTACCACTTTCTGCTCCTGCAGTTATCATTGCAACAACCTCCCTTTCAACCTTTTCCTACTGCTGTTTTACCTTTTCCCAAGATACAATGGGACTGAGATGTTCCACAGAGAGCATCAACAAACCAAGATTGCAACAATTTTCTGGCTTTGCCTTTGAGAAATAAAATACACTCTGAACAAGTTTATAGCTAAAATGCACTTGAAATCAATCACTCTTAACTTCACCAGGATCTGGATCAAACCCAAATCAAGTACATAAGCTGGCAAGTGCAGCAATAGGCTTTGAATGACATCAAATGTTCTACTGAAGGCATGTACCTAACTGCACAAGTCTAAAATGGTTAACCCTTTTGTAATACTATAGTATGCAGTGGCACTTCGAGAGAAAAAGCAATAAGCAGAAAAAAATTCAGGGGAATAACGGGAACCTTTTGAAATGTTTCCACACCTCTTGGTTTTTTTTTCCCCATCCTGACAGATTCATTACAGTTACCTGATGCGCTGTTCAATATCAGAATTGAAAAGAAATTCTCACTTTGCAAATCCTTGGCTAAAAAAAGATTTTTAAAATAATATGATTAAAATATTCTATTATTTCCTTTTTCCTATAAAATTATTTCCATTTTCCTTTGTACTAAAATCATTCAGGAAAAATAAACACCATTGAATTTCAATTAAATTTTAGAGGCTCTATAGGAAAGCTACTCTTTTCCTGTAATTCCCTAATGCCACATCTCTCCTATTGGAAACAACAAGGGAATTTAATATTTAGAAATCAAGGTTGAGTAAAAAACATTCAATCCACCCGAGCCCTGTTAGACGTAATGCATTTCCTCGTTGACAGTCACTAGCAGGGTTACAAAGACAACGAATTGCAGATATACAAGGCTACTAGGCTGCCTACTCCAGTCAGTCCACAGTAATGCCGAATGTACCGGATCAGCAGAATATGAGTATTTCCATTGATGATTCTTCTTTGCTTTTATACCTTCATATGTTAATAGTCCATCCTCCTGTAATGCAGATGTGAGACCACCAGACCAAATGGCCACACACAAAACACACATTTTCAAGATCACTAGTGGGAAATATTCATGCCTGGAAGGAAACTACTAATGAACCCAAGAAAGAGGGACAGAAATGTTATTTTTTTGAAAAAGCATAAATTTATTATTTATTATTACAAGCCTGCATCTTTAATGCTTACCTTTATCTCTTGCTGTCATAAGAGAATCCAGCTGTAAGTTTCATTAAACAACAGCATCTCCAGATGTTTTATTTCATTACTTACCTCATCTTTCTTCCCCTTCATCTCAAACTGTTCAGCACCACTGCAATTTTTTAACTAAGGCAGGTCGTGAGACCTGTGCTCCAATTACACTTGTTCCAGGAACTAGTACAATAACTACACACTACTACACTACTGCTCCACAGACCTTTATTACTACTGTTTCAGCTTGGTCTGAGTGTTCCCCTCCGTGGTGGAGGGCCAACACAGATTTAATCAGTATAGAGTCAACATATTGAAACTATTTCATTTGTTAACAGCCATACAAGTCCCCTTCCTACAGCTGAAAATACCACAATTTAAGACAGGATTCACACTTCTAACCAACTGAGCTGGAAAGAAACATCTGAGTATGATATAGCCTTTACCTCGACTTGCTGGAGAAAAGAAATGGAGTTACATGTCCATGACAATCTACTATTGAGTTTAGAAGAAGAAAACAAGGTGATTTAAAAACTGGTATGCAGAACAATCAAACCGAAATTACAACCTTCCAACAAAGGTTTACCTGTTCGGATGTCAAAGCCTTCAGGCTGAGTCAGACCATCAATGATCAGCTGCAGTGTGTGCACCGTTGTATTTAGCCTCTTGGCCATGCCTTCCAGCCCTTCCTTCTGAATTATCGCATTTACTTTTTGCTGCATATCTGGTTTCCCTATATCATTTGAATTTCCTCCAATAAAAGATAAAAACCTGTGAAGTTAAAACAAAGATGAAGAAAGATTTGTAACATCCTTTAGTGGGAACTGAATAATTGCTATATTTAGGTGTTTTAATTACTTTTGGATTGATGCATGAACAAAACCACTGATAAAAAATATAAACAGTGAGCAGTTTCCCAAGTGCATATCCTCTCAACTCATCACTGATCAGACACATACATGGAAACTTAGTCTATCTGTATACTTGTATCTCCTGGAATAGATCACAAAATTAGAAGTTAGATTTCAAAATACAAATAACTTCGCAGATTGATGTTTTCACCTCACACTAAAACCAAATCTGCTTATGACAAAGATGACATTTAGCATGAAACTTCCATAGAAATAAGTGAGAGTTCTGTAATACTGTCATTTTTATTGTCATTCAAATGAAAATGAAAGTCAATCTGGTAAAACAGCAATCAACACTTAAAATATTAAATTAATATGAAGAATCTTTATCCAAATTTAAGAAAAACTTTTCATAAAAGATTTGTCTATGAACTTCATGATTAAGAACAATCAGCTTTTTAGAAATCAAGAAATTATCAAGTCAAAGTAGTTACACCACACAAACACCCTTAATCCTTCCCCTATTGTCACACACATTGCAGAGTCATACTTTAAAATAAACGTGTCTCAATTTGTGGCCACTTTTTTTTTTTTTTAATGAAGAAAAAAAACAACAACAAAACAACAAAGTACACTTACTGAGGGTTTTAGTTTGGCAACGCTGGCACATAGGGCGAGAAGCACAGAGAATAGATGAAAAATTCACATGCAGACCCCTACTCCTTATTATCAGCAGTGATGCCTTATACAATGAATGTTTATTTCACTGAATACATGTCCTTATTTTGCTGAAAGACTTCAAAATGCAAAATGAGTCTTTAGAGAATATAAACCCATTAAAACGAGGATGTAGCTCATAGAAGCTGAACTGCAATTTGTCCTCTTTTCAGTAGACTTCAGTTATCTGTCCTGCTCTGCACCTTACCACGACTAAGCCTCTTCTACCCTGCTTTATCATGTTCCTTACTGCTGGAGTGAGGCATGTGGGTGTTTGCGTGTTTTCCACCACAGCAAACAGGTAGAATTATTGCCCCTCTCTTCCAGACCCAGAGTAAAAGTTCCTTCCCAATTCCTAGAAGAGATCTCTCCTTCCTGTCCTTACCCTACTTCACAACAGGTTTCAAGTACAAGCCCCAAGAGAAGTGTGGGCCAGCAGGTTCATGCCCTGCGCTCAGGAGTGATGGGAGACATTCCAGCTCCATAAGAAAGCAACAGCCCCCAGTACTCAACCTCTCTCCCCACTTCAAAAATACATGCTGTGCTTTTATCAAATCCTGAGGCTAGTATTTCTTTTGGCAGGAGACACAGTGGGTTTCTTTTGTTTTGGTTTGGTTTTTAACCTGAGGAACCCAACTGACATTGTTTCAGGTGGTGAGTGATAAAAAGTCACATGCACTGAGATACAAAGTTATATTTCTTTCTGAAAAAATATAAATTGAAGGAACACAAAATAATATCTGGCTTTCAGTAAAGTACAAGATTAATCAATCCTTAAACACAAGGGCAAATCTTCACTCTAAAACGTCCACTGATTTCACCAGAGGGCATCCATTAAAACTGGCTGCCAGGACTTGCACTTTTTTACTGAATTCAAATGTAAGCACGATGATTTCATAGAATCATAGAATGGTTAGAGTTGGAAGGGACCTTGAAGATCATCGTGTTTCAAGTCCCCTGCAATGGGCAGGGACACCTCCCTCTAGAGCAGGTTGCTTAAAGCCCCATCAAGCCTGGCCTTAAATACTTCCAGGGATGGGACATCCACAACTTCCCTGGGCAACCTGTTCCAGTGCCTCACCACCCTCACAGGAAAGAACTTTTTCCTAATATCCAATCTAAATTTCCCCTCTTCCAGTTAAGTGTAGTATTAGCTCAACCGCATATATTTGCACTTAATAGTGACAGATATATTTTTCACATTTGTTTTCTTAAGGCATACAGATATTTCATATAGCAATGTATGAAAAAATAAAGATTGAGTGGATGAGACTGTTGTCAGGATTTATTGAATTTTGTTTTGATTGACTGCATTTCACCTTTTGACATTACCTTTTGAAGTAGTTTGAGGTGGTTCTGGAAACAAATTAAATATCAGAACAGATGCAATTTTTTTTTATATAAATATTAAATGCAAATTTTGATTTTCCATTTACTACTCAAATATTTTGTCTAATAAGAGCCTATAGAGGGAAAATATAAAACCCTCTAGGAAACCATCTTCTGTTGGTCTCAAAAGAGCACAAAAAATGGTTGCAATGATAACACAGAAAACATGCATAGGTCTGGATAAAGTGCTCCTCACAGAGCTCCTGGGGGCTGGTGGCTGCAAATGCTGCTGGATGGACAATGCCCCACCAGAGCAGTAGTGACAGGCAGCAGCTGTTCCACCTTTGACTGACGTGCCAGATGTAGCACAACAAACCCGACCAGCCTCATGACTCAACCTTCTAAATAATATATGCTTTACCACCCGCCCCTATAAACAAATTTGCTGACATACATGTACTTGGCTTTATTTCACTTCAAATGGAAATTCAGCTCCAGTACCTCCAAGTAACATTTTTCCACCATTTGGATTTTGCAGAAGTGTATTCACTTTGCAAGTAGGTAACGGGGTAGTTTTTGCCCTTAATAAGTGCAACCACATGGAACAGCCACTTATATATTAAAAATACCAAAAGCCTGTTATGTGCAAAACTGACTGCGTGGATAATGCACTCAGAATGCCCAGTGCTACATGCAGGCTGCTGGAAAGAAAACTGGACACAACCCAGGTGCCTGAATCCTCAATTACTATTCATGAAAGTTATTTCGCCCCCGTTCCTCTGCCTCCCTCACCCTCCAGAAATACCAATGGAAGTATTTATCTCCCATTGAAAAGGATTCCTCATGCAGACAAGGGTGGTAGGTTTGGCCCTCTGTTATCAATTACAGTTAAATAACTTATTAACATGGTAACTTCTCAGAATAAAATTTTGGCTCCGCCTAAAGATGATGCGTAAGCATATGCCCAAGTCTAAGCACATGAGACATCTCACCAACCTCAGAAGAATGACTAATGTTGTAAAAATCAGGCATTTGGCTAAGAGTATTTAAAAATTATGACACCTATTAGAGGCAGAAAAGAGCACTGTAACAAGGCCCAGCATGCACATGCACACACACACAAAGTAACCTTGAACAGAAACAATATATTTCTATTTTGGAAATTCTCACCTTTTTAGGTTAGGTTTTGGTAAAACCTATGTACTAAAATATTTCCAAATAAAAGCAATTTCTTAGTGGTTACAAGAGTAGTTAGTTATAGTTTAGTTACAGATCTAATTATATATTTAAAGTATCATTTTCACTCAAATGAACACAGCCTGAGGGCACTTAGGAAAAAAAATCAATATAAAGCACAAATCTGACTGCACAGTGGCACATTATATTGATCATTTCTATTTTTAAACGTCATTGCTAAGAACAAAGTTAAATGTTTCCTTATTAAAAAAAAAGCAGGCTGACTACTTCCGTCAAGACTTATTTCAAGGTCAGAAAAAAAATTGATATAGTTGGTAATAAGACTGGGATATGGCTACGGGGGAAGGGTAGGGGGAAAGGTTTCACTTATATACATATTTTGATCTTCATAACGTTAAACTATCTCACTACAATTTTTGAAACATCTCACCCAATTTGTAAATGACAGTTCCAGCTGCACAACACAGGAACATGAAGGATCTGTGCAAAAATGAAAGCCCTTCAAGTGTTTTCCTGACTACATATGTGAACTAAGTAACACGTCACAGCAGTTCAAGTGCTACGTTTATCTTCTAGAAAGATAAAACCTCAAGAAAGGCTAACAGAAATGGAAATGGGAGAGTCGAGATTTTTTTTTGTGAAGTGAGGTCATTCTTAGAAGATACACTATCCTTATTGCCTCAAACGTTGAAAGCCTGAGTGAGTGGCAAACTTTCTGTTCAAGGCACATCAACTCAGACAGAAGCTGCCAGAGTCTTAGGAGAGTCTTTCAGCACAGGGTGAGATTTAGCTAGTTTAGAGACTAAGTTTTTTTGATTTTGAGATTTAGAGGATATGCAGAAACCTCTGCAACCACCTTAGTTTCAAAAGCAATCTTTGCAGTCTTACAGGACCTGTAGAGAATGGTCATGGCTAAATCACTGATGTTTTTATTTAATACATAATTTCATCCATCTTACTGAGATAAAGAAAGAAAAGTAGCATAAATGTAACAAATAAGCACATCATGTTCACTTAACATACACATCTGCACAAAATTATAGCACAGCCCTTGCAATGCTTAAAAGATAATGCAAATTTCAGTGGAATGCAAAAAACAGTCAGAAAAGAATAAAGATATTACCAAGGGAAGCCTTCAGTAAATTTTAAGAAGTTACTTTAAACCCCCCAAAAAGCTTCTTATAATGTGCAGGAGTTCTAAAGCTTTGCAAGGGTTTTAGTCACAGTCATTTCTGTTTTATGTAATCATTTCCAGCAACAGGACTTAAGAGCTGGGAGTACTGGATTCATTACATTAAAGCAACATGATATGCCATTACATCTTGTCACAGTGCACACATGAATTAATGGTAATGCAACATAATCACTCTGAAAACAAA
Organism: Pedionomus torquatus; assembly: GCA_013398155.1. Classification (NCBI taxonomy): domain Eukaryota; kingdom Metazoa; phylum Chordata; class Aves; order Charadriiformes; family Pedionomidae; genus Pedionomus; species Pedionomus torquatus. The sequence continues at coordinate 594,449 of VZRU01018985.1, read as the reverse complement.
ACAACTTTGCATTAGCATGTGCTTTGTTGGGTAAAATGTACATTCATAACAGTAGCAAACTTCAATTATGCAGACATTTATTTATATTTTAATAATGTTTTGAAAGGCAAAAGCATTATTTGTAAAATGCAGATGTTTGACTGTTCCTGTCCTCACTACTGATAGGGATGCTCAGCTTTCAACTACTGATGCAGATTATATATCAAACAATATTTGTATATTACTCTCTGTAATTAGTCGCTGGACACAGAAAGTTAAAGTTTCAAATGTATTTCAAACTACTTATGTGGTTTAGCCAGATAAAGATATTTAACCAATATGCTTTACCTCGAGTGCATACATTATTAATACTATAGATTATCCAAATGCAGGCAGAAGACCAGAGAGCACTCAATTTATGACATTTTGAACACAAACATAGAAGAAACACTGAGTTTGTAGATGAGAAAAGCAATTCAGACATGGTTACATTTCAGCATAGCCCCTTTGCTGCCCTACCACTGGGCATGCTGTTGTTAGCTGTTTTCATGACTACCAATACATCACATAGCTGGTGTAACCCGAGATACAAAATAGTGAAACATGATTAGTTATCCATGAAGAATTAGAAGTACAGTTAAAGGAGATCATTAAGAAAGTAAGAAGGTTTGTATTTTTTCCTCAGATTTTTTTTTTAAATGCAACTAGTAGGAAATTAATTAAGTTTCAAAATTTTCAACAAATGGAAAAATACTACTTGATGTATGGGTCTAACATTTATAAGGTAACTAGAGGATATTCTTTGTTATTTCCAAGTTCTTCTAATAATACTTGATGACAGTATATTTTACATCACAAAAGCTTTAAAACGTCTTCACTGGACAGCAAGCAGCAGTGAAAGCCTTTTCTGCTCTTCTGTTTATTAACACCATAACTTTCAAGAATGTCCTCTAAAAATCCAGCCAATAGTCAGACCTACAAATGAACTGGACTTCTAAAGCCATGAATAGGAAACTATAATTTATTTGGCATAATGGTCCTAGTTCTGCAAGTGTTCTCCTTAATTAGTGTCAGACATTCCCTATTAGAAATAGTTATAAGAATTCAGTAGTTTACCAAGCTTAACTTGGTTTAGGCATTTCAAAAAGAAAGCAAAGACTTTACTGAAAAGCATTATTTTGCACATTAAGCAGTTTGAATACACACATGTACACACAAGTACAATCTTACTGAAGTGGACAAATGATGTTTCTGATTGACTTTGCAGTGAACTTAAGGAAAGGCATCCTACTACAGTAAAAACTCCAATCCTCTGTAAAATATTCACGTGTAGCATGCATTATTAAATAGAATACAACGTTTTGTTTTCATTGCTCAAAGGCCATATCAAGTAACTGATCTATGCCCTTTGTTGATTTCTGTTCCCCTTAAGCGATGCCTCAGTTTCTCACTGACAACCAGGATCAGGACAGAATCAAGCCAGCCTGGTAGAGAGCTGGAAACGTCAAAAGACAAGTGTGCAGCTGCACAAAGGGCAGGAGAGGAAGACTTCTTGCTTTTGATGGTCTCTCCCTCATCAACAGTTTTCTTTCTCTATTTTCTTACATGCCAGTACTTGCCTTCAAAGCTAGTAAGTGCAGCTACTTGATGCAGCTTTTCAGCAAAGCAACCAAGATACATCAACATGTGTAAGAGAGTGGCAGAAACACCAGAAATACTTGAAGTGATAGTGATCAATCCATCTACAATGAAATATAAGATCTTGTCAACATGATACTCATTGCAGCAAAGGATTTAACTCCAAATGTTTTACTTTGGTGGAGAACAGGCATGTGAACGACTGCTTTGCTGAATCCTTTAGGGATTTTGAAGCCCCGGGGATATCAAACAGCATTACCAATATGGAATAAAGAGCAAAACATGAATCTTTACTGCAAGTCACTGCTCACTATGTCAAGAACTTCTCTTAAGGCGTAGCTGGTCAGTAAGCAGTACTATCCTCTACAAGGCAAGGTCCTAAACCTGCAGAATTACCCAGGGAACATCCCTATCTGCATTATGCTAAATCACAACTCTATGACTTTTAGAAATAATGGTAAAATATTTCTAAGTCAGACTGAAATATAACCTGTCTGCCAGATGCTGCAATTTGTGAACAGCAAATACACGTTCTGAGCACCGACCTTTAGAAAAGAGCCTTTTTATGAGATTTAAATAAAAATCACTAAATGTTAAGATTCAGTCATACGAAACCAACTGCACCCAACAGGCTGATACAACAAAGAAAAAACATTGCGTTTTCTTTCCAGCATTTTGGTTTATAAGCATAACCTGGCTGTAACTTCTTGGGGCTTCCTAAATGTTTCCTTGGTTTTCCTAGCAGTTCTTTTACAATATGTACCAAGAAATTGGATATGTTCTACATGTTGTATTAATTGTATGTGGAAGACTCTGCCACTATGAACTGGTTTTCACATATAGACTTTTCAGAATCTTAAAACATAGCTTTGCTTTGTAGGAAAATACACTGCCTACAAAGGTTTCTGGGTCTTTTTTTATTTAACTTTTAGGAAATTCTGATTCATGATATTTAGCGGTGTTCATAAGTTTGATTGCTGCATGTGACAAAGCCAAGCTTTGACAGTGAGGAAACCATGAACAAAATTGTATTGGTTATCTACAGAACACATTAAATCAGCAGTAGGATGTTTTCCAATTATTTTACAGAAATTGTAGATTTTCAGTTAAGATGTTTAAATGCCATAAATCAATCATACCAGCACCATTTGTGCCACCGTAGTAAAGATTACATCAGTGTTTCCATTATAAAACCCCTGTTTTTCAGGGGTTTCTAATTCAGCCATAAAAATTGGCTCCAGCCTAAAGCTTGGCAACCAAAGTTACCACTTGGGAGCAATCATTTTAACCAATTTTTTTTTTTTTTTTAATGGATTGGTCTTTCAAGCTACAAAATAGTTCAGAAAAAGAAAATTAGTGGTTTCAAATTTTGGTGAACTTCTATCCCTCAAAAACACTGTTTTAAAAACTGATAATTTTGTATGTCATAAATCTATAGTGTGGACTGCTGCTTTTGGGTAATTTGGATAGACGTGGTGGATAAAAATCACCAGCTTATTTTGTTTCAAAATAAATGTAACTTCCCATGATAACTTTTAATCCAATAAAATTTTCACAAACTATTTTCTCATGGGTATATGTGGTAGACGCTGCATGAGGAAGCCTTTATGACTCATTTATGCAGCATCTATTCCATTCGTTTTAATTTCTGTGGTAAGAGGTACGTAACACTGTATTTTGATGCCTTGAATCAAACCTGCCCATCTTCAAGACAACAATTCCTCTTTGTTAGCACAGATCCACCTGTGAGCTTGACATGATCCCTGACAAAGTTCTTTGTAAGCACAGAAAAGGAAGAAACCCTTTGAAACCTGAAAAGAAACAGAACTCCTTTAACATGTGAATTGCTTAAAAATATATGTATTAAATACTGATTCTAACCCACTTCTAACAGTCTAACTTTTTCTCAGGCCCATTGACTTAAATTACAAGAATTATCAATTAGGCTTTAAAACTTGTTTCAATCTAACATGTTAAAAAGTCCTTCCTTTGGACATTGGTTTATTTCAGCAGACTCCTCAAATCAACACCTTGAACATGATGTGATCTTCATGCTCCCAGAAACTTTTTCACAAAAGTAGGCTCAGCAAAAGGGAATTACAAGCCCAGTCGTCCCATCCACTGCCTATCAAAGTCAGCAAAACTCATCAATAGCCCTGATAAGCTTTGGACCGAATCCTCCATGCAGTCTGAATCCCTAGCAGAATTTTTTTCTTAATTCATATTTAGGCAGTAAATCAGTTTGGAAAGCCATTTCCATAAGTTCCAAGAAGCTTAACAGCTCATATGCTTTTTTTGAAAAGTAATTTTAAGTATATAATCATTGCTAAATTATAGCACTAGTTGCTTGAGGGGAGAATGTCTGGTTTATATTTAGCCCTGATGTCATCTGTGTCAATTTTCAATACTACACTTCTTGGCTTTTCTCAGTTTGCTGCAGAGCTGTAGTTTCTTCTTTTTTTCCAAATAGCTATTTGCAAGGAAAAAACCATTAGAGATACTTGTCCCCTTCCCCACACCATTTTGTGACATCAAGCGACTACATGTTAATACATCTATACCATAAAAGTTATCACCTTCATATTTAATGAGCTTTCAAGGAAACTATCTTCTGATTGTAAGAAAAAAGAAAAATACTGTTGAATAGAGTAGATCCATAGAAAGCACTTTGAGAGTTCCCACCATTAAGCAATGCGTAGAAATACTCATAAAAGTCAGTAGTAAGACAAACAAGAAAAAGCCCAAAGAAAATAGAAAAGACAGATTCAGTTAGTTAAAGAGACAGATGTTACACTTAACTAGTTGGGGTGTTCCATTAGCAAAATATTGTTATTATGTTTTTATATTTATTTTGATATCAACTGATATTATTTTGCATAAAACCCCTGTATAGTACAATACCTAAACATGCCCTTGGATCTAGGTACTTCACATGAAAATTCAGCCTAGAAAGGCAAAGTTTTTGGTGAGAAGCAGCAAATAGACAATGGAAACTTACTTTAAAGTAATGACAGCCAAGGAAAAATTACATGATAGGCACTGGTCTACAGCCACATCATGCTTATGCTATGAGACTGCAGCTTTCAAAGCACAGCAGGTTTGACCCAAATCACATTTTAAGAATCTCTAAGGTACATTCTAAGCAGTGTTGGCTATGCATTAGGTCGTATCCTCCTCTCTGAATCACATATAAGCTTGTGACTGAAACCACTATTTTTTGGTTAAGATATGAAACTTGTGCTCATTAAAGTTACTATCTTTTTTTTTTTTTTTTCAAATAGTGCTAATCCTGAGTTCTCAGCCAATTTCTAGATCACAAGAGATGACTTGTGGTACCTGTTAAAATTGTTTTCAGAATTCTAACTGCATGTCAATATCTGAGCAACCATATTCAATAATAATCCTACTCACCACTTCAGATATAGAAGTAAACTCTGCAGCTCTAGAAACTAAATCACAATTCTTTATTTTCTGACCAACCTTTGTAATGGTACTGTATGTAGATAAATTCCTGTAGTATTCCATCATTAACCAGCTGTATTTCTCTGCTCCCTGAAGCTGTATTTCTACATCAGTCTTTAAGGGACGCTGGTAACACTGTGAACACTTTTACTGATTATTTTATTTGTGTACTAGGGCTGGAAAGCTACATGAACTATCAACCAAACCCTGACTATATTTCATACTTAAATTAGATTAAGTAATTTATTGAAAACCACCATTAAATTTGAATAGCCAATTTATTTATTTTTTTAAATACATTAACTCACTCTGAATAATGTCCTGTAGGGATGGACCAAGCTTTCTCCCCTTATCTGCCACCTACCAAATGTCAAAATCGGTAAGATCAGGACCTTGCCCAATTTTTTCCACAGCTGTGCATAGTAAAAAATGCTGATGCATAAGAAAAAAATGGGAAATGGTTGTGGAGAAGGAGAAACCAAAGTTACCTACACACTGCACAAAGAGCATGGACTGCAGCAGGCAAGTGCACAGTGGTCCCAGGATCAGGCACAAATAGGAACAAACTGTGGCAAGGAGAGGATGGAAACACAAGTGCACAGCATGCCAAGCAGAAGGCAGGTATGCAGACCTACGCATAAGAAGCTGTATATAAAATTATCTCCCCTGGAGAGAAAACAGAGCATACACTGTAAGGAAGGTGTCCTAAAAATGTGAGGTCCTGTAAGACTTTCCTTTAGATAAGAAACTCAAGCTTCATGAATTCAGAAATTCAGCTTTATCTCTCTGAGGCTTAAAGATGGTTTTATTTATAAAACAGGAAGCATGACTCTGTTTCTCTAGGAGCAATATTCTCAACAGAAATCATTAAGAATCCTAGCATGACTAGCTACTGCTGAAATTAGCTCCAGCGCATTTTAATAAAAGAACCTGTTCACCACTAATCACTTAAATAAATATGTGCTGGCTTCTCCAAAGGACAAGTAGAGTCCAATTTCAACCAGGGTTGATGACAGAAGAGATCATATTATACCTAGCATGCCCAAACACACAAATAAACAAATTCTGGTGGTCAAAATTCACTAAGCACAAAGTTAGTTTGGCACACACTGAACATCAACAACAACATAAAAGCAGTTCTTAATGACACAGAGGTATTACACTACCGCTGACAGAAAATTTACATGGCATTTCAATTAGATTTTTAAGAATAAATAAAAAAACATTTAATTTTGGCCTTTGACATGATCCATGTCAGCAAAGTAGGAGGAAAAAAAAATAATCAGTTTTCAGACATTTCTAAACCAAATGATTTGCCTCTGCACTTTGTGAACTGTAAGTCCAAACTGAAATAGAGTTGGCAAAATGAAGGAAATTGAGAAAAGTGGCCTTAATGAGGGCAAAATGATGATATGAAGAAAACAGGGTTATGGGATGGAAAGTCTGGATAAGTTCTGAAAATTCACTTATTTTCTCATCGAAGAACATTGTGAAAACTGAAAAAAAAAAAACAACAAATAAAACCAAAACCTTGCATGCATAAGAGGCAAACACGCCAGTTGAAACTCCTCACTTGTAAAGAGCTTCCAAAGCATACCGCTTTCTTGAAAAAACAGAAGAACGAATCAAAGTAATTATTCCTGTCTCAATAGGTTGAGCACACTGTTGTCACAAAAGTCAGTAGTTTCATTTTACAAGATGATAGCATCAGTGGTTCAGAAGCTTTCCCACTGCTTACCTACCTCATTGCAATGTTGTAAGACTCTGGATGAATACAAGTTTGGTCCAATGGATTCGGCTGTCGCAAGGCACATGGCATTGGCTTGCTCTTCTTTTTACCCTGTGCACCTGCTTTAGTCAAAAGCACATGACTTCCAAGTTCAGTTTTCTTACTACTGTCAGAAATTAGAAACAGACATGTCATTCTTAATGAACAAGATCCTAGCCCAATGCCCACACATGAAAAACGCAATCAGACATTTATAAAATGTTCATTCTTCAAAAAAAAGGTATAAACACCCTAAAAGGTCACTCAATACACTCAATATAGCATAAAGATATATCGATATATGCATAATTTATTTTAAAATAGAAACAAACATTGGGAAGGGACTCTGTGCTTAATCTTCATGATGACAAGATTTAAAGAAAGCTCTATACAACCTACTGTATCATTTGCAATCTTCTTCCTGTAAAATGGGTACAGTTACATTTATCTACCTATTAAAGACCTCATGAAGATATTTTACTGTCAGTTAATAGTCAACATAATTTTAAATTTGAAAAGTTTATAAACAAAATTTACTATTCATACTATCTGTAGGTAAGCCAATTACATATCGAGCATATGTACAGAACAAGGAAAGTATGTGAATGCCTAAACATCAGAACTCTAACCACTCTATGGTTCTAAGATTCTAAAACTGAAGCCTTCTCAAAGTCCATTTCAAAAATATTTGGTCTTACCATCTGGTCCCACAAGAAATATTGTGGAGGTGATGTTGTTAGAGCTTTAATTTGGCCTCAATCTATAACGTTTGCAGATTTCTCAGCTTATACAGCGTTCTCAAGTTTTATGGAAACTGACTAACATCAGAAGCATGCTCCAGCAAGAGAAAAAAAATACAATGTTCTTTAATACTTCACTGATTAACTTGTGTAAAAAGACAAAATGGTATCAGTGTTCTCTTCCTCTGTTATATTGCAGCACTCACTAGAACAGATCTGTACAACACAACACCCATCGATCATCCACAGCCTTGAAAACAATTTCTTTTGTCTTCTGCCGCTTCTAGTGTGCACCATTTGGCCTGCAGCATGTACCTCTCTGCCAGATGGGCAACCAATCTGTATACCTTCCATCCGGGCAGCAAGCCAGTCGTAATGTGCCTACCTCCTGCCTGGAAGTTACGCATGTGCTGTTTGGCCAGCAGTGACTGGGAATACAATATTGCTTCTGAGTGTTGGGTTGGCTAAAAAATAGCACACACTTCCCAGGAAAATATTTTTCTGAGAAGAGTCAGCAGCAAAAAGGTGAGGATGGTGCTACCATTGTACCCTTTCTTAGTTTTATGTTGGAAGGAGACATGGGAAAGACAGAAGAAAATTTGCCCTAGAAAAGGCCCTTTCAGTTATGGAGAGGAAGGATTTCACGTGAAGATGAGAAGCACAACAAGTGGTTGCAAGAGGGAAAGGCTTGGTACAGATACAGGGAATGAAATGGCAGGGAAAAGGATGACCCAGTGTTGACAAACTGGAGTTGGAAAAGGGCCTCTTGCACATTTGAAATACAAGTCACATCACACTTGCTAGGTACAGGAGTATAACAGACAGAGCTTGGTCCAGGCAAGGACCAACTTATTCAACTCTCTCTCCAGATAATGGAATTGAAACTCTGAAAATCCACTCTTGTTTACTACCATTATGTTCTGCAGAGCAATCTTTACTACATTAAAATGAATTTACAAATCTCTAAATTAGGCTGAAACACAAGGTTTTAATATCCCATATCACAACACTGAGGCACACCAAATTTATTCTACTGATTCAGTGGCAGAATGTGTAATTAAACTTACATACTTACAGAAATCCTGATTTAGAACACTAGGCTAAAAATCCATGATTATTCAGTGGAAGACCTATGTTTAACAACTGACTTAAAGAAGTTTATTTGTTAAGACACTCTCTCAAAAGGGAAATCCCTATGATTAACCAAACCTCAAGCCTGAATACAAAACAGAAAGGGAAGAAGTCTCATAATATTTTGGATAACCTAGTCAAGATAGCCAACATCTATTACCTGCAGAAGGTCTTTATATATTCTTGATTGAATCTGATGAATCCAGCACACTGTTGGAAGGATTTGGGACCCAGACCTTTAACTTCCTTGAGCTGTTCTCGGTTTATAAATGGTCCATTCTTCTCTCGCCATTCTATTATATTTTTAGCTCTGTTAGCATTCAGTCCTGCAATGTGTCTAAGAGAAAGAAGTTTACAGAATACATTTATTACCATTGAACAGCCATTAATACAAGTCCTGTCCATTACCAGGACACACATTTCTGCGAAAATCTAGTTTATAAAACTTAAAACCAGCTAAGAAATTAGCAAATGAACTCGCAGACAAAAGGCACCCTCTGGAAAAAGATCCCTTCTCTTAGTTCTCTGGAAGTAATCCACTCAAGTCAACAAAACTTGGTATAGCAATACGGTTCTGCACATACCTAACTAGTAAGCCAGAGATGTGTAATTTACGATCTGTTGGCTATTTCTGTAATGCCAACTCAATTTGTCATGTCTTATGGCCTGGCCCCAGCTGCCCTCTTCAGGAAACGATGTGGGAGGAAGGTTCAGGACAGATAAATTGTTCCTGTGAGAACAGCCCCCTCAGCTATTCTGCTCCAATGGCACCACAACACCTTGCCCCAACATGAAGGGCTGATGTCTGCTGTCCAGAAGGAGAGTGGCTTGGAGCAGCTTGCCTTCTTCACACAGTTCAACAGATCCATACAGCTTGTTCCTTTTCTCTCCGCTGCTCTTGAGATAAAGGAGCAGCTGGGAACAGGCTGCATGAGCTGCTCTGAGAGCAGCTCAGATCTGGCAAAGAACCCACCTGTGAAGTGCAACTACAGTTGGCCAAGTTCCTTCAGGAAGCAGTGGGTTTGCCACACATTTTCTGTACGAACGTGTGAGTGTAACTTTCTGTGTATGGAGTACGTTAATCATACAAAGAGGGGAAAGAGCTGTGGTGGGCAGTTACTCCTGGCACTGGAGAAGGAAATGTCACCCACCTGGCTCCATATATCAGATGCCATTGCCTGAAGTCAATGGCAGGAGAGACCTGTCCGTGAAACTGCATGGGCTGATTCAAGAGAAAAAAAAAACAAAACAACCCACCAGCAATTCTGGCAAGAATAGTAAAAAAAAAAGTCAAGGCAAAAAATAATAACAACAAAGTATCTTTCCATTATTCTCATCCTCAAGCAAAAGTTAAAAAAACTACCCAAAGTTGATGAAACCTCAGAATTAAATTGGAGAGACATAGCACTTTAACCATAGACAAAATATTAATCATTAGGAATGGAATTTTCTCTAAAAAATTCTTAGAAACATTATGAAATCCAGCTTATTCGCATTGACAAAGGAACATGACTCTGAGTTCATGGAATTTTCCAATAATGACCTCAAGTCTTTCAATTGCGATACTGGGCAATAATGCAAGTAGCACTGTCACCCCTTTCACATGTTGCATGTGTCAACAACTGTATTTGATGCATCAGAAAGCAGGACCAGAAAGTCCTGCTCATAGAATATTCTAGCTAGGGTGACAATCTCATACATTATACATCTGAGGGAAATCCAGATAGCGTGCATCTCCACAGAACAGCAGAACTGAACTGCTGAAGATCAAGCATGTGCATATGAGCATCGTAAGCCAGGTTAGTTCCACCAAAGCATTGAGCCAACATGGGTACTGTTGCCAGTAACCAAGATTGGACAGTGTCACTCCACGTTTGCTGTTTTGTGGAGACATAGCAGCACCTCAGGCTGGTGCCTGCTGCTGAACTGCCCAATACAGCTGTACCCTGCAGGAAGCTGACAGGGCTCACCCTCTGCACTTGGTCAGGTAGAGTCTTATTTATGAACGAAAGTTGGTCAGCCACATTTACCAATATGTACTGCTTACTTTCTTATTAAGAGATGATCTAAGTCTGAAAGAAGGTAAGACAAAAGGTAAATTGGGAGGTCAGGCTAAGAATTAGATACACACACAGAAAAACAATATGGAAGACAAAGTGGGAAAACAAAAAGAATAGACAGAGAGCCTCTTCCAAGTCTGGAAAGACGTTTTCAGGAATGAATTTAAGGGGTTAAAAATTAAAAAGATCTAACAAGAAAACATTTTTCCCAGCTTTGATACCTAATATCACTACTATCATTATTACTAGCTAGATTACTGACATTCCTTTCCTTCCCCTCCTATTATGAGGATGACAGCAACACTTTGCTCTTCTGAGAGGCTACTCAGTTAAATGATTCTCAACTCTACACACTCAAAAGAGAAGGAGCTTTTAATCTCCACCCAAGAGAAATAAAATCCAGAACATTTTCCAGGTAAATATGGCATAATTACTTGAAAAAAAAATTCAGTAGAAAGGGATTCATTTTTCAGCAGTTTTGCCTTAAATCTTTCCTTTTTTCCTTTCCTCACCCAACTTTTACAACCTGTTTCGCTTAGAAAGTATTTTTATAGGTACTGCTAAGAGACAGAAAGTACATTTGAAAACCCCTTTCTCGGTGTAAAAAACCAAATTAATTATATCAAGTTTTTCTAAAATTGCAGTGTTGGTTCAAAATTTTTAAATATCTGGCTTTCTCTGAAGAATAGTTTTACCCTGGTAAATCACACGTATGCTTAAAAACTGACTCTTAATAATACAGTGAAAAGCTGTCTTTATGTGTCATTTTCATGTAATTGGAAGTTTAACACAAGAGCTGAGCTTGCATCAGATGGCAGACTAAACAGAGACCTCTGTGATCCAGAGCCATGCAATTACTGGAATAGGAAAATGTTTGACTCACCTTAATAGTATTTCTGAGCAGATGTTAATATCAACTCCTACAAAGCTGACACACTCTTCAACCACACTGTCCAGAGTTGCTTTCAGCAAAGTCTGTGATACATCATGCTGAGAAACAAAAATGGAGATATCAGGTTACTGAAATATCAGAGTGCCCATAAATAACAACTGCAAACAATACTACCGTTAATGAAATAGTTGCAAGAACTTATCAATATCTTATGTGAGGGTGCAGGTTAAAAACAAACTGTAGACCATATTCTTAAGAGGTTTCTAGTATTTTTTTGGAACATCTTTGTCACAATACAAATCCCTAAAATATGACAGAATCTTCACATTACTGTATTTTTGTCTAATAACTATTTCCCTGCATCATGTAAAAACAAAAATATATTAAACACACAACAATTACTCAAAAGGAGTAATGCTTCTGCTCATCCACTATGTCATGTCTTTAATCTGACATTTATTTACCTATAATATCGCTTTATTAAATATAAGACAATATTTTAAAAATAAGGTATTTAGAGATCACAAATGCTGCACTTTTGCACCTGCATACACAAATGTTTGCAAAATTGTCCTATCTATAAATATCACATTACAGTAGTTATTATTAACTAATAGAACAAGCCAGGTATTGTGTCAGGGTGTGCAATGCATAAGGTACATATCAGCCCCGCAGCAACAAAATGTTTCAGATTTTGAAGAGATATTTCTGGGAAGATTGGCAGGTCCTTGACCAAAGTATCACTAATGGAAATTCTTCCAGTTATTCCATTATTGTTCATAGTGTTTTCCTTTTCCTGCGTCCCCCACCCCCCCAAAAATAGAAAATCAGTCACACTTGTCAAAGATAAAAGTTCTGAAGCTCTAAGATTTCTTTTTCTCCACAACATAGGCATAGTTCAATCTGTAACTGCTAGTTCCCCACACAAGCCCACCAGTGCTTAGAAGTCTGACCTGGAGGGAGAAGCCTCTGTAAATGTAGGAGCTAATTCAATCACTGTGTTGGCTTAGCTTCGGGGCTCTTACACATCATTCACGTAAATCTGGGTTGATCTGTTGTGGTTTCGTGATGCATTCATTTAGGACATCAAGCTGGATCCATGCCATGGCACCAAACACTTCATCCACTATTTTGATCTACCTTCTAAGCCACTCAGATCTTTTAAATATTTCACAGTTAAATTTAACATGCCAACAGCATCAATCCCAATCTACTAATATTGGCATTTCATCAAGTTGTGGTTAAGAACTGAAATAATCGCAAAGCTTATGGCAATATATTTCACAGCCACCTCATTTCAGGTAATGTGATGGATTTTCATGATGCAATACATAATAAGGTTACTTACAAACAGGAAGAGCAAATTTCACCAATACACCTTCTCCTGTACAAAATTCTCATGCAAAAAGCCACCTACCTGCCTAAGTACTGGCATTTGCACATAGTCTTGGCCTCACAACCATGAAGCTTGCTTGTACACTTTGCAGATCAAATGTCAGTTCCTACTTACTATTGTGTTGCTACAACAACACGATGGCTTCTTTTCTGAATAAGGAGATAATACAAAATCCACACCCTAAAAAGAAGCCTCATGCTTCTATTTTTCTGACTTACTGAAGATGCAGCTTCTCTTAGTGAGGTTGTCCTAGATATTCCCTTCTCATCCTGCCATCAGCTACATAACGTACTAGAGACAGAGGCTTCCACAGGTCACATGCATGCTCATGTGAGGACGTATTTATATAATACAGTACAAGAACCACAATAAAGTTGTTCAGAAACAACACCTACATTTTCTTTTCTTTGTAAAGTACAGCTGTCAAATAGTGGGCTTGATTTTTCTGATCAACCACCAATTAAAAATTTAACTATTTTTTTCATTATGGTGGAAGAAGGCAAAAGGAGAAATCAAATGCATAGTACTCAAAATTTCCTTCTGCTTTTAGGAAAGGCTACTGACTCTAAGGTACTTGAAAGCTGATTGTCACACAGTTTCACAAGTTCCATTAACTGTAGCTGTTCTTGGTTACCTCTAAAACAACCTTAGTCTAGAACTGTTACTCAATATAAGGCAGAGTCTGTGGCAGACAGCAGGGTAGACTGCTCTTTCCCTAGGTTTGTCTCATTCCTTAAGAAGATCATTCTTCAGAAGGAATAACATGCAGTTATGTGATTTAAAAACAAGTCATTCGTCATTATCTCCACAATGCCCTATTGCACATAGTGTAGCAAATACAGTAATCCATGGATCTTAGCGTTTCTAAGCAGTTCTTCAGAAGATACTTCATTCAGCAGAAGCTTTGTTTCCAGTCTGCTGAAAGTGAACCTAGACAGTAATTCAGCCAACTATACTCCCTGCAATACAAGGAAAGAACGTGTCACATCCTGAAATACTTCTATCAGTGGAAGAAGGACCAGTGCTCACAGATCCTCAGTTTCAAATGTGAACTTGGTATTTATTTGAAGATTTGAGTTTGTGGATGCAATAGTTTGTGTAAAATTCATGTGACAAGACACACAAATTGGAAAAAACTGTAATGCTCAATTGTCTACTTCTTTTGCCAGGAAGCCAAGGTGGTCTCAGGTCTCTCAAAGATATTTGCATCTTTTAACTTTACTGATGCTTGAGAGTGACCTTTAAAAACACAAAACAAGACATGCACCAGTTGTTCCTAATTACCGCAACAGATAACAGTTGTACCATTTGTAATGGACATCACAGCGCTTACATGAAGGTATGGAGAAACAAGAAGCGAATGGGGAGATCTGACAGAAGAAGCTAAGCATATGAAAGCACGGCTAAAACAATCCCTAAGCTACCCATACCTCACAGAAGCTACATTCAACTAGTGAATGATGTAAAGTTACAAATACAAGGAAAACTTTCCAGACAGCAAATTCGCCTCCAAGATGTAGCTACTGACAATCACTGTTTCTGTTTGCTGTCATGAAATTTCTCTTTACGCTGATACAAAGCACAGAGAAGTATTATGAATTTAGTTTCTAAAAGTAGTAAATTAAAAACATTATTATCCCAAGAACATTGTCAAGACTTCCTACTGCTAACAGGTTATATTTCAGAAAGGTTTAAACTGCAGTGCACTTTGCAGTCTTCCAAAAATTTCACTCATCTTCTCCAGTATCAGATGTTAGATGATATTATGTATTTCCACATACTATTTATATGCACTGTGGTGGTATCAGATTATTCAGACACTACTAGAAGCACACATACTCCATGATACTTATTTGGTACAGGAATGCCTCTCAACTATTACAATTAAGTGCATCACAATAAAAAGCTACTTTAAAAGTGTGCTTATGAAGAAATTTATGCTGCATAGGCTCCAACAAGCCCTCCACACACCAATGTGGTAGACTGTTGCACTGACTGATCTGCAAGTCCTTCTAAATAAATAATTTTACTATTAAGACCAGCTCAGAATGTACCCCTATGTACAAGTGTCCTTGCTAAAACCGTACAATATTCTTTATTAAACACCATACTCTTATTATTGTCTTTATCTGTGGAACAAATACTACAACTTCATCCACAATTCCTCTCAAAAAAAACAGGAGAAACCAGCTTCCTCAGCCAGCTGAACCATTCCTACCAGCAGCTTCGTCAGAGTCAAGCACAAGAGGTGCTCTGTCAGCTATACCTAAACAGTAAGGAGCATGTCCTTTGGTGTGATTTTCAAACAACATTTTGAATTTACCATCAAAATAAATCACTAAAGCTTCATTAAAAGGATACACTAAAATATTAACTGCTGGAACAGTAGATCTGGAGTAGAAGACTTCATTTTGTATGATTATCTCCAGGCAATAAAAAGGATTGATACCCCCAATTTATGGAAACCAAGGGCAGCAGAAATAGCATGCTTGCTACAGACTGCAGGATGTGCTAATTCTGTGCAAACCTGAGAACTTTCATTTATCTTCAGTCTCCAGAAAACACAGCCACCTTGCTTCACAGATTGTGGTAGGAAGTACTAAAACATCTGTTTAGTTTGATGTTTTTTTGAGGGGAAGACCATAGAAATTAATCTGCTCTTTGAAATATCAGGCACCATAATCATATTTTAGTATTTGTTTTCTAAGGAATTATCAAGTCAGCCAGGGAATAAGATACATAAAATTAAAGTACTTGATTAATTGGGACTGCTACAGTAAATAATTGTAGTTGACCAATAAATGAATTTCAAACACTACATTTTCCTTGTATTTTTATAAAGAATATCCCAAATATCCCAAGTGTAACTTACATTCGTGAACCTGGAAGAAAATCAAGAGCTGCTATTTTGATTTCTGGTCATGATTACTACCCAAATTAGTGTGTGGTAAGTTTGTTAAAAATACCAGAAAAATAATATTATATTGCACATTTTAAAACCACCATTCTACCATTCTGCAAATCTGTGCTAAATAAACAGAACAAACAAACAAAAAAAACATAGCTTCATTTCATGGACTTTCACTAAATACAGCACAGAAGGTTTAACACTAAAGAACAGCATGCAGGAACATCTGTGTATTACGCATGATAGTTTTCTCCTATTATTATATTCCCCAATACTCCACCCATATTTTCTTTTGGTATGAAGCAGAGAACAAGGATTGTTGTTTTGCTCCATTTCAAGATCTACAAACACTTACTTGAAATAATTAACACTACTAAAACAACCTACCTGTTCCTTGAGAAGGTGCTAAAACTAATTGAAAGCCATTTTCTAGTTTCAAAGACCTGTTGATGTACACAAAAGGATGGCAGTATCTAAAATAGTTATTTTCTGCAATACACCCATATAGACACTGTAAAAATAATTTGCCACTAGGATATCAAATTCATCAAGTCAAAGAACTGCTGTTCACACAAAGCCTGGTTACAACTCAAAAGTTGTAACCTAGCCTTTGGCAACCTAAAACAGCCCCACAAACACTGAAGTAATGCACATAACTATAATGCATTTGGTAACCTCTTCCTGGTCCCCTATAAAAATTGTAGTTTTAGAAAATACAGTATGATTGTCTGTGTCCCCAAAAGACTAACTCAAGCACCTTAAATTTCTACTGCAACAAACAGCAATTCTGAAATACTTATTATTTACATTTACAAACTTTAGCAGACATTGACAGGACCAGCCCATGCATCGTTATTACTTTACAATGCCCAAGAGCCAAGCAAGGCACCACCTCAAAGTTGAACAAGATTTACTTGTACCCTGCAGAGCCTACAAATGTAGTGCAGACATGACCTAATGGCGCTGGTCACAAAGCAGTGGGGAGGGGAAGAGCTCTTAAGTTTGGGCAGCAACCTGCAGGTCCTTGACCGAGGCTCAGCATTACAGTATGTAACAAGATCAACATTTGTCCTAAATAAGACTGAGCTGCACGTCAGACAATCTATTTTGGTTTTTGATCAACTTATAACTCACTTATCCTTTGAATCCAAAAGTCAACCTTCAATGAAGTAAATGCAATTTAATTTTTTCTGTCTTTAAGTCCTGAAACACTAACACCTCATAAAACATTATTTTGTTGGTACCTACCATTAACCTCTATATTCATGAATTTTAATATTGGCATGTGAGACTAGCCAACATGCCTCTTGAAAAAAATACCCTTTTTCTTTGAAAAGTGATACAACTGCGCAGCCGAAATGACATTTACTGAATGAGAAATTAGGTGGGAAAACACATCCTAAACAAAGTTCAAACCTATATTATTTTGAACAGATTGAACCCATGGAAACTTGCTTTAAAATTTAAGAAGGGGAAAAACGTTCTCTACTAGTGCTGTGGCTTACATACAATCAACTGCATTTCAAATGCTTGAGAACTCACAAATGCAAAATGTATTCACAACAAGCCCTTAAGTACAACAGGACTGATGTAACCCAAATAGTCTAATGGTAAGTAGTTTTTCATGTGCAGAATTAGAAAAAAATTAAAGATGCACCTTACATGTAAGGTGAAAATGTTGGAAAGTTCAGGCAGGATGTTTTAATCTCTAGCAACCTCTGGAAAATCCCTTTCAGTTAAATTTTAAGAAAACAAGCTTATCCCTCTGATGTCTGATAAAAGGACACAACTTCAAGAATTTCTTTTGAAGATTGTTTGTAGTTTCTCCAAATGTTATATTGTTATAGGATATATTGTTATCCTATGTACTTAACTGTGACTCATTTCTTGTTTTCAAAAATCCATTTTCTGTTTATTTTAACAGCATATTACTATTACTGGAACATCCCCAGAGAGAGAAATGGACTTTTATTTTCAAAGAAAATGATAAAACAAAAACAACGTCTGTCAGTACTGACATTAAAAAAAGATAACAAAACTGCACACTTGGTCATGTAAATGCTTCAAGTTCCTGCAAGTTGCTGGAACTCATACTTACTTGTGCTTGTGTCTAACAGAACAGTAACACTGCTAAGCTTGTTACAAATACTCAAGCCCATTGCTGAATATGTCTGATTTCTAAAGCTAACTTCTTACATGCAAGCTAGCAGCAAATGACATATCAAAAAAACATCTTCCTCTTTCCAGAGCAGGTACCAGTTTGCTCCAACACATATCATTATGCAACTAAGTGGCTCCGAATTGCAATTATAATCAAACACATAACTCTTGGAGATTTCAGTGGGATATTTTCCAATAAGTAACAAAGGTGATCACCCAAGCCTATGTTTCAATTTCAGTCCAAAACTGTATTTTGCAACTGCTAATGCTCTACAAATACAGCAGATACCCTGTAATACTATAAAAAGATAAAGCAAGAACCATCAGCAGTAGAGTTTCATATCTCTGAAAGGCAACAAATTCAGCTGGGGATCTTTCTGAAAAGTGTCAAAGGACAAGAGGAAAAAAACACAAACAACCAACCACCTGATAGAAGGAATAGTACAGAAGTCATACAGTGGCAAGTCTGGTCACAAGTGGGAATTCCACCCATTCCCCTGAAGTAAACAGGTGAGGAACAGCAGCTCCTGGGTATAAAGTTCTCACTGGCCTCACTCAAGAGCAAAGGGAGCCCCCAGGAGATGTGAGGAGCTTGGTAAAAGCTTGTAAAAATACACACATTTCTTCTAGCTCCACTGAAGACATATTGGGGTTCCTCTTGCTCCTCTTTCATGAAGAATGTGCTACCTGGAATATTTTTAAAAATTACCAAAAAAGGGCAAATTCATCTAAGGGTATTTTTGAGAAAGGAAAAATTTGCATGGTATATATGTATTTTATTGTATCCTAGATTTTTAATATAAGCAACTTCTCACGCTCACTGGCTCTCTCAAACTTGGTACACAAACACACTTAGCAACTGCTACACAGGTGACTCATATCAGCAATACACGGAGAATATATTTAAGACAATTAATATCCATTCCCTCATTAGAAAAGAATGTATATACCAAACAATGACATTCAGGTTTTTAATCCTACACCAACAGAATTGGTCATAATATAATTAAGAGGAAAAAAATATTTTACGTGACACCACCTCCTGAAATACTTGCTGGAAAAAGTTTTTAGGTAATTTGACTTTCCTCAACCCTTCTTCCTCATAATCCCCTCACTGCCACCCCTGCTTTATTTGTTGTTTTGCCTTTGGGTATTTTTGGGTGTGGGTTTTTTTTTTTTCCCCCCAATTGGATCAGTTGGAATTGAATATGCCTTTGCTTTCACCAGGCACTCGCCCCCTGCATCCCCAACCTCTTCCACTACACAGCTAAAAGCAAAAATAAGCTAGGAATGAAACAAAAAAAAGTAAGTCACTGTCCTGCAGAAGACACAGCCAAACTCAAATAAAGCAAGCTTACTTTCCCTGCTTACTAAAAAGCATGCACTTCATTTTGATTGACATATGACAGCTCCAAAAAGTCACCCAGGGTAGCGCTTATTGAATGACCCATGGAAGACTGAAAGCTGACAGAAAACTAGGAAACATGTGGGAAAACAGAAGTTTGTTCAGTACCAGTGTTTATAGATTTGACAGGCAGAGTACATAAGCGTCCATTGTGTCATTCACATCTTTGATAACTGAAACCAATTTCAGCACCACTCATCATTACACATAACAGCAAGTAATATTTAAAGCAAAAGCATAAATAATTGATCTGTAAAAAGAAAATCTCTGATGTAGTAAGTTTGTGCCTTTTTAAAAATCTGCTCTGCACTACGCTTAACATAATTTGCATTTAAATGTATACTTAGTACTTTTCCTACTACACATGAAGCACAAGCACAATGTTTGCACATTGGAGGCTAAAGAGCTGACAGGACTGAATAATAAATTAGCTGCGCTAATTTTTTTTTTAGTGCTGACAAGTTAAGTTCTTAATGTCAATTTTTACAAGTGAATGGGCACAAATATTTCTCTCCTCCTCAAAACCAAATGACATTCCAGAACCCCCATCACTATTGAGAGTATACAATTATTACTACCAAAGTGATTAGCATAATACAAAGTTAGAAATAAAAATAAATTAGTAGAATGGCACAAACAAGAATAATGCATGTACTACCCTATACTTGAAAATAGCAACTGAGCACTCACTCTTGCAATATATGTCTTTTTTAAAATAAGATCTCAGCAGGTAGGAGAGAAAAGCACAAATCAAAGAGCACTTATTTTCCTGTTATCCCTGACAGACACTGTGATTTGTGGCCTCATAATATGACCCTTACTGTTATTAAGGCCTGAAAATTCCTTCAAAAGGCTTCATTAAAACATTACAAATAATTTAAACACTATATTTATGTAAACATATAAAATAACATAAAATTTTGTAGTGCAACAAACTAATAAAACTTGCATGGAACAAAGTTTTCTTTAGTGTTCTCCAGTGGAAGATTTGTAAATAATCATTGCATTGTTATTACTAAGTTTACAAGTTACTTACAAAGTTGGGGCTTCTAACTATTGCATATATGAACATATTAATTGCAAACGTGTTATCTGATCACAGATTACAGCATCATTCATTTTAAAGATTTCCCTTGCAAAATCCTTTTTATTTAAATGAAAGATCTAAAGCTTAAACAAAACAAACTTCTGGCAAGCTTAGGAAATTATAAAGAAATAAAGTACTGGTGAATTTAAGATTTAAGTCTTTAGAAACTCCTAAAATCTACCATTTCAAAACCAGGTATTTATGAATTCCAATTATAAAAGCATTTAGTCCAAAAAGCAACTGTATCACCTTAGGTTTGGCTTTGCTAAGGTTTGTAAGGTAGAGGGAATAGACTTCTCTATTTGTACGTTTACAACTGCAAACCGGTATATCATCAAGCAGAAAGGGAACTAACACCATCTCTGATTTTGTAGCACTTACATCTGCCTCCTACCATTTCCAAAAGTATACCCTCACTTTACAACGTCAAGAGCAAAACAGATTCAATGCCTGCTTCACTGAAATCACAGGCTGATGTGCCACTGTTAATTAAGGACATAAAACCAACAGATGTGTTATCTGTGCTTTGCAGGACTGGCAGTTAAGACAGATCAGACAGATCAACGAAATGACTAAATAGGCTTATTCAATGTGTGCCTGCTTTGGCAAGTTATTACTTAAAATACAAGAATCCAGAATTTTTAAATATGAAAAAAAAAAATACTAACCTTTAGTAATGGATATTCTTTTCGGTATAGAGAATTTTGTTTTCAGAACTCTGAAAGACAGTTGTTTTTCTAAATAGCCTGATTAAGGCATCAAGCTTTGGACTTTTTCCTCACACAAGGCAAAAGTTGCTCTGATCAGAAAGCAAGGCAACTGAAACATCTTAGATCAGCTATGGCCAAGCTTCACCTTCTGGAACACACAAAGCTTGGCAAGAAAGCTCAAATGTCAGTCTTGTAGAGAAGTCTAGAGCACGTGGCTGACTAGGCCGATACAAGGAGCAGAGTTAATCCAAATCACGGTGAGATAAGGAAGACAGCTAGGCCTGGCAAGTCATCATCGCTAACTCTAGCCCGAGTAACTTCTACCATCCAATGCAGAAGAAGGATACACTGACAACTAGAGCCATTCCCAGCCTGCAAATATCTTAGAGAGAGATATAACTGAGGATACAAGTCTGAGCCACATGAAGATTCCGTGTGTATCACCTGAGGTTCAAAGGTAATTCTTGCATCCAAAGGCAATCCGGCTAACACACACTTCTAAGTTTACTCAACTGGAGCAAAGACCTATGAAAGTTTACTGATAAGCCACTTTGATACTGAGCATTTCCTGCATATGTTTGCAGGATTCAGCCATCTTAATTAAAAAGAGAATCTAGTAGGAGATCAGAACTTTTCAGAAACTATGGTAGATAGTTCAGTAGACTTAGAATAATCAAAACAATTAACTTTCCAAATGACTGTAAAAACAAAGAAAAGTTCAAGGAAGACAAAATATGAAGCTCTATTAGAGGAAAAGTTTCAGAAAACCACTCTATTTTTTATCCATTATAAACACAGGCAGTCAAGAATGCAAAGTGGAAAACGTAGCCTAAAAAGTAATAGCATTGGTGTTTCTGTGCTGCCTGGAATGCTCTTCCATTACAAAGCCAGCATAATTTCC
Organism: Pedionomus torquatus; assembly: GCA_013398155.1. NCBI lineage: Eukaryota > Metazoa > Chordata > Aves > Charadriiformes > Pedionomidae > Pedionomus > Pedionomus torquatus. The sequence goes on along the minus strand of VZRU01018985.1, from coordinate 572,212 downwards.
TCTAAATTGTTAGCTTAGCTTATATAAAACAAAACAGAAAAACCCCACATCAGCCCACATCCTAAGAATTTTTTTATTTTTTTCTAAGCACTTGATATGCAAGTTAGAAAAAAAAAAAAAACAAAGACGACAAAACACAAACCAAAAACCAAACAAAAACTTATACAAGGGTGCTTAACTTGCAATATTCAGACTGCTCTGTCTTAAGGTACACTCCAGTGCCAGGCAAAAGATACTTGCTTTCTGACTCACACAGGGAAGGACCTAATACTTTCAGCAGATCAGGACTAGGTGTTGAAAAGGGGTTTGCACCATGTCACCACAGAAAGACATCAGAGGTCAGAGATGATGTGGAAGCTCATCAAATCTCAGCTTGCTAGTTTTCTACCATAGCAAAGCTCTCAAGTTCCCATGCCATAGTTGGAACACACACAGTTCTGATACAGGTTTGAAAATCTACATTCAACAGTATCATTTTCTGTTTTAAAGCAGACGTAAATATTGAGAGGTTTCAGCTCAATCAGGAATTTAGCGTTTCAATATTCCTTTCTAAACTTTTACACCTATGAATAATTCTACATGTACATAAGGAATTAATCTGAGGTGATCTGCTCAACAGGCTTCTGTCTTCATTCAAGTTCTATTATAATTTCTGTTAGCCTTTTCCATACAGAAAGGAGGAGTAATTTCTGAGCGTTTTACAGTATAAATATATTTAGGACTAGATATCATCAGAATGCACTACTGCTCTAAAAATAACACGTATATGACTTCGTCCATGATAGCAGACAGAGAATCCAGTTACATGAAGTTCTACAAATTGTGCTTTGCTGCCATTAGCAATGAAAAATGCTAAAGTGACTCAAATACAGCCTCTTTAGGACATGAAATCATTTCAGTAAGGTTCTTATAAACAGTTGAAGGTTTTGAGGACATAAAATCCAAAGTCATTCAATTAATTTTTATTTTTTTTTAAAAAGTTAAAAGTAAGTGGACATAACTTGAAAAACAGGTTTAGATTTGGGGTTTGGGCTATCAAGCAACCTGTAAAGTCATACTAAATAGCTGCTGCATAGAATACACACGGTATTTTTCTAGTTATTCATCCCACAATTAGGAGCAAACCAGTCACTGTCCCTCAATCTCTAGCAATCACTTTTTGATTCCCTAGATCCTTCTCCTAAGAGTCCAGGAGATCCACATGTAAGAGTAGTGCATTGCCAAAAACTCTGAAGTTTCATAAAACACTAAAAGTACTTCTAACTTCTCTGAAACTCTCAGTGGCAGAAAATACGTAGCTGGTTGTACAGAGATACAAAGGGTGACTTTGGGTTTTGGTGCGCTTATTCAAACTACTTTGACCTCAAGGTGACAGAACTTCTGGGAGATATTTTCTTACAGTAACAGTTCTGGTTTTACTAGGATATTATGAAATTAGAAGAACAATAACCTCCCCTGCCACAGCCACAAAAGCACAGACATTGCAGAATCTTTAAACTTAACCTACTGAGATATAGGTACCTGAAAACAGTCCCAGTTTTACAGATGACAAATCAAAACCACAAAAATTTCTCTTTAGCCAAAGTAGTAGGGAATGAAAAAGAACGGAATACAATTCTTCATTTCCTGTCTGCAACATGAGTAACATTACCCAGAAGCAAACAGCACACATTTCACCTCTCCAATATTTTATGATGTTCATTCACTGACCTCTGTGTTCTCTGATTGCATGGGCCAGGGTCAGCTTACAAATGTTTTTGCATCTTCATTTTGAGTTGTCCCATGCCTCAATGGAAAACAAAACATTGCTCCAAATACCCTTCACTCTAGAAGCTAATAATCACTTTTGACTAAGCAATTGTCTTAGTTATCCCAGCTGGAGTAAAAAAAAGTGCCTTAACTGAATCCACTACATCCTGTTCCAGAAGAAGCGCTCATAGTCCCAGTTCAGTGATAAAAAATTAGCTGCCCTCTTTTGCAAGTTATTTCCAGGTAGGAAGGAAGATTCAGACACAACTAGGCTATCCCCTCAGACTAAGAGATATAAGCTCTGGACAAGAAGTTGGAAAACAGAACTATTTAATACCACAGATGCGGTCACATCCTAGCAGTGGGAAAAACAGTTTCCAAAAGCTGATCCCAAGTTCTTCTGCTACTTAACTGTTAGCAATATCAACTAGACCACCTTACATGCACAACCAAAGAGGATGAATGACTCCAAATTGTTTCGGTTAAGTATATTTCTAAAATACTGACTTTGTAAAATGGGTATGTGGAGAATTTAAAGATGGCCTGTACTATGGCTTAGATTTTTTTAGGGGGGTGTTTTGTTTTTGGTTTTGGGTTTTTTTTTGTTTGTTTGGGTTTTTTTAACTTAAGATAGGATTTATGAGGAGAATATTTTTATTATTGCATCTATGCTTCTAAAAGAGAACTGGAAACCAGCATCTAAATGGTTCTGATTATATGTATACCGATGACCTCTAGGTATGACGTATAGAAACCCGGTCCAAAGTATACTGAAACACTGATAGTTAAGAAAAAAAGAAGAGAGCGCTGCACATAGACTCTACACTATGTCACATCACATGAAAGAAATAATTAGTTCCTCTTGAAAACATTTCTTAAAGGAAAACAAAAGGCTCCTAGTCACATCAGGTATTTTGAAATTTATACTTGGAAGATAATGTTTTTCATGACGGCTTATGCACAGACATCTTAAATACTTTCAGTCTATTTCATCATTGAATTCTGATTCCTCAGAAAATAAATAGATACCCTCATGATTCAGATTTTTCAGGAGAGTTTAATTGCATCCCGTTTCTCTTCCCATTGACACACACTGCACCTCATTGAGAAAAGGTATATTTTAGTGCAATCTGAAATTCTTCCTGCATGTCTTAGCCACTGAAATGTTCTTCTGGAGAGCTGCAGCACTAGAACATTTTCAATTGCTACTAGCCCAGAAGCAGCACAAATTTTGCAAACATTGCTAAGCAAAAATCATGTTAATATACCATAGCCTTAAATTCCTTTGTCACATACTAGAGTGCTCTAAGAGTCCAGTTCCAGCTTGCTGTCCCTTGGAATACCAGGAATGTAAATCCACCCTGGCATTTTCAGAAGACTGTTGCACTTGCCCCGAATTCACTCATTTCTAACTGATTCAAAGGTTTCATGAAGCTTTGGTATCTTTAAATCACTTACACGTTAATCTATTTTCTATTTGCCTTAGATTGTACTTTAGATTGTACCTCACATTTTATGGCTGGAAGAAAAACAGGGAAAATTCCCACTCACAGAAAAACAACCATTCTGAAAGGTATCTCTAAAATTCAGGATGCAGACATTCAAAGAGACAGAAGCTTTAACACACTTCTTCCTGAAGCCCTGAAAAAACTCAACCCCATGATACATTAAGATATGCCATTTACTTGGGACACTGCCTTTTCAGAAAAGATTATGTAAGAAGCATAGTGGCTTACTAAATAGAGCTGGGAAATTATATGGTACCTAATAACAGCAACACAGGATCAGATCTCAGGATGTGATAAAACAGAAAGACAGTCTAATGACGTGTACACAGAGGGAAGGAATGCTACAAAAATAAAGAGCATGGGCATATTATTTTTCACACACTTCAGGCAAAAATCTGTACCATTACCCTTCTCACCCATATTTGTAAGTGTTTTCAGCAAAATTCCTAACTTCTTTTATGGTGCTACCCCGAGTAAAGTATTTGTAACAAATGCCTTCGGGTAAATAAGCAAAAGTTATGGCAAAACCATACTGGGAGATATCCCAAACATATTAATTCATCATAACGTACGTAACCTTCATCAACATGGCTTCTTCTACACCACCTTAGAAAGAAGCAATTCCAGAGATACTCAAGTAGGCAACTCTGCCAACTTACACCTTTTGAGAAGACAAGACTGAGAACACATTCAAGAATGCTGCTTTAGAACACCCTTAATTAAGATTAAAAGTAGTGTTTCGCTATAATTTAGGAATAAATGGGACCTGTCACTGGTATAAACCTCTTCCACTGAAGAGACAGAATTTTAGGAGGACATAATGGAAATCACATTTCCTTAACTCCCTTCCTCCAGTTCATTAACATAAAGTTGCATCCATCAGCCAAATTAAAATAAAATGAAGGATGACTACACAGAAGGAATAAAAGGTAGGGGAAAAAAATACACAATCAGACAGAGTTTTAGCTTTTACAAAGAATGTTCAGATTATCAACCCACCTAATTTGAGGTTTTGTGATGTGCAAATTTATGTTAATCTTATGGTAGCTAATAGGTATGAGAATCTTGATTCACAGCAGCATTTCTATGCAAGTTGAGGAAGCCAATTTGAAATAAAGCATGATAATTTAAAAGAGTAAATTTCGGGAGGGGGGGAAGTTATGTTTAATTCATCTGCCCAGATAACTGTGGCAGAAAATTTCCAGGCTCACCAAAGAATTTTCATTTTACTTTGTAATAATAATATATAGTGCTTACACCACTGCAAATAAGTATTACACTTGAGTTTGTGAGTTTTACACTTGAGTTTCGCTCAAGTGAGTCTGAAGACTCTAAATGTATGCTTACCTTGTTGAAATGAGTATTTTTCTTTAAAGTGTTATCTGCAATCCAATATTCCTATGACAGCAAATCATTCTAATGTTTTAGTCCTTAATTTATTGATAAACATTGTCTTAACAGATCCTTCTTTAAAAAGATAAAGAAAATTTTAAAAAAGGATGTCATATGAAGTGACCATATACTTTATTGAAAATTTACCACAGAATTCTAAAAAATGAATACCAGAAAAGGTACTATGAAATATGTAATAAAATCTAATTTACTCTGCACAGGAACAGTGTGAAGCAGTGGCATGTTAGTCTCGCCTGCTCCCTGTATTGTCCTACCCATTTTTAAACAAAGTACATTCATTTGCAATATCACACAAAAAGAATGTTTTCCTATGGAAAATAGTAGCCACCTTCCACCAACATGACAGTGGCCATCTACCTGTACCCCTTGTACTTCCAAGTGCAGTTCAAGTTCCCCATGCTGCCCTCTGCATTTTGCACAGCTTGAGTCAAACTTCACAACAGCTCAGCTTTCCTTTGAAACACTTAAACAGACCATGTTTGGTCTGTTTAAGAATGAAATCTGCTTGCCCTTAGGGCTTGATAGAGTTGAAGGGCAAAATCCTGGCTCCATTTAAAGTCAGTGGGCAGTTTGCCATTTAATTCAATTGGTCTAGTATTTCACAGCAATCTTAAGGGTATACCAAAAATCTTGTATCCATGTATCCTGTCTTTGGTTGGAGGAATAGTAGTGGCATGTATAAAGTTTTTCACAGTAATGTCTGGGTGGCAACTAGGATGCTTTCACTTTTACTTTGAAAGCTCACATAAAGCTCACAAGCATTCATTCAAAATTACAGGACAGAACTGTAAACACTGGTTTACCAACATAACATTTATCTTCTGGTTGGTATTAAAAATGTTATAAAGTACAGAACAGGCATCTGAGAAAACATTCACTTTCACATAGTCTAGATAATCTTAAAGAAAGGGATGGAGCAAATCCAATTTTATTTCACTGCAAGAACACACAATTTATAATATTTACCGAAACATGACTGTACCAGTGCCATATTGCAAATGACTTGGGAGAAGTTTGCAGAGACAGCACAAGGAGGACATATTTTACACCACCATCTCAGCATCCTAAATAAATTAGTGGCATGGGGTTGGATGAGTATATCAATTTGCCTATCACCATGGGTAGATGCACATCTACAGAGAATGTTTTGTAACAGTAATTAGCCAGCTAAGAGAAGAGTTGATCAGAAATTCTAACTATAGTATGCAGAAAATAAGGGTTTTTTAACCAATCAGCAGCTCAACAATGTACAATCTCTTGTAATGAAATGACACTATTACTTACCAAGATTCAAACATTCTCTCATACAAACCATACAAATTCACTCTTACAGGACTGAACAGTTAATATGTGAAAAACCCCAAATATTTCCCTTGTTTTACTTCTCATGCTTGAGTAAAACAACAGTAAACATCAGTGGTGGATGCTCAGATCTCTACCTTTTTTTCAGTTCCCTTTATAAACAGTAATCTGCTTCAAAGTTAAAAGTACTCCTCTTCCTCTCAGCTACTGTATATGGGTACTTTTGTATCCTTATTTAGAAGGCTGGCAAGAAACACAGAGGGCAACTAATACTGCATAATGTCTCACACGCTTTCAACATTCTGGCATAATATTAAAGACAAACTCAGTAAAGATGAGAGCAGAATAATTATGTAATACACTGCTTACTCGGTTTTTGACTGCAAATTTAATCAGTAGTCATTGCACAGAAGATTTGTTAACGTAAGCTTGTCCTCACACTCAAAGCTTCAAAACTAAGTAGTAATAAAGGCTACAGATAGGCACTTTTATCTTAAGACAGACGCTGTAGTACTTGTGCAGTCATTAAAAAAACATTTTCCACTTATTTTCAACATGTAAAAGGAAAATATATTCCATCACTCATATTATGGAAGTGCAACCTAGCAAAACCTGCTAGCCTAGGAGAAGGAGAAAGATGGAGAATGCCAATTAACCCAATTACTGACAGAAAAGATATCAAGATGACTACCTATCAGGTCAGGTTCAAAAACACATCAGAAGCACCAGTGTTAAAAAAAAATGAGAAAAGAAAAAGGAAAAAAGCTCACGCTCCCTGTGCTGAGTAGCACTATTAAATTCAGATGCAGGGTTGTGTTTAGGTTGGACAGGCCCCAACAGTAGAACAAAGTCAGTCTGTCTTAGTACCATAACCAAATTCTACAAGTTAACAGCTTTTCATGAAAAGCTGCCATTTCAAAATGTCAATCAAACCTGAATATAAGTGGGAACTCCTGCAGAAATAACCAGCTGCAGGTTTGAAAAACATTTTTCACTGAAAGTGGAAACACAAAAGATGTTTGAATGAGATCTCTTTTCATTCCTGTAACAGTAGACGGTCATTTTCACAACATCAAGGACAAAAACACAAGACAAAATTGCAAATAACGTCTTGAAAGAACCATTTGCAGGGGTGATGAATGATTCAAGTTACAAATGACAGAATTATTGGCAAATGGAAACTCATTAATATGAAAAAGCTTCTCTTATAAGATTGCAGTTTGTCTCCACTTTTTCTTATTGCATCTGAATGATGAGGTTGTATGTATTAATTTCAACCCATGTTTAATATTCACTTTCTCACCTTGAGGCAGCAACGTGCACCAAGATTATCCAACTTGCAATAGGAATAGTTTGTGGGGTTTTAGATGTTTATTAAACAAAAGAAATGGTTATTCAAAAGGCCAGTTCTAATACAAAAAAGTTAAAATTTATGATCTACCTACTGACAGAACTTAAGTTTTCCAATTCAGTTCTCTACATCCAAACGTAAGTCACATTTATTCAACAAAGAAAGGGGGAAAATATTATTTATACAAGTGTAAACTATAATGGAAAAGAAATTTACCAATATCACTTTGGCCACATTCTCCTTTCTAAAGGATATAGCAGGAATAAAGCTATTTTTTGATATCCAAAAAAATGCGTAGTCCGTGAAAATTAATTTGCTGTCCAAATACCAGCTTCATCAATTTCTTTTTCAACAACCAGACTGATATAGCAGGATTTATTTCACAAATCTCTACATTCAGTGCCATGAAACAAATCTAGCCTATAGGGAGGCTTACTGAAAAGTTATACCATTTTTTAAAAGACCCTCTCAACCCTGAAAGGTAACACCTTGATACTTGAGTGTCACAATTCATTAGGCAGTTTTCTTATTATAAATAAGTAATAAAAAAAATAAACAAATTGCACAGCAGACGTACAGCCCAGCACGTGTCCAAGTTTCGAGTATTAACGCAGACATACTGCGTTAATTTACGTCCTTCCAAGCGTTGACTATTGCTAGCTAGTGACACCACTTTTTCTTTAGCTACGACTTTCAAAGTGAAAACACATAAGTTACACAAATTAGAATGAGATGAAGCAGCACAGTTAAACGCAGTTGGAAATATTTTAGACTTATAAATTTGAAGAGTTATGAAAAGTTGGAAAATAACAGATGTGATTCATCAGCAGTGTTTGCTGAAAACTAAAATGCTGCACAACATAAAACTCAAACTCATCACTATAGCCTCACCATACTGACATATCACCAGTTTCACACTATTGCACTGTTTTCTATAGCATACATTAATTTCTGATAAGCACAGTCTCAATCTTCATACTTTATCAAGACACACTTCTCTCCAGTTGCAGGCTGCAGCACCCTAGCAGTTACCTGAGGTTTTTTTGTTTACACTCAAACTTCACTTCAGTGGAATCACAGCAGAAGTTTATCAATAATGCTCTCCAACAAGAAGATAAAAAAACTTAGTGAGATTTTTCATCACTAGTTCTGGTTCTTATCACTTTGTATCACTAGCATTTGTTTTTAAGTAAGCTGGAATATATAGAATCTACTCTGAGGTTTTGGGAATGACTAATTAGCTGTATGAAGAAATACTTGAAGTAAGATTAAGTTGACCATAAAATGTTGCTACCAAGCTATTTAAAAACTGAGACAGGAAAAAAAAAGGAAAGAAAGAAAGAAACAAACTGTGCCAAACCTAGTGCCTCAGCAAGCAGAGTAGGTTTTTTTGAACATTCTCAAAAGCATAAGGTTTCCTATTTACTTCAGGAAACAGCTTACAAGTCAAAACGTGCTAGAGGTTTTTTCATTTTGTTTTGAGCTGCCAATTGTTAGTCAAGATTACTATTCATTTTACAGGAGTGTTAAGAATGCAAATGGTTAACAGTAGTATAAACTATATACTTGGTTTAAGTTTGAATGTCTAAAACTATTACACACTGCATTCATCTGCATTCCCTGTTTATGGGAATGAAATATGTAGTCATTTGAAGTCCACAATATGTATACTGTGTTTGTAATAACTGCAGATTTTACAAGCACATTATTCTTTCCATTAGGATTAAAACCTCACCGAATAGCAATTTGTGAAAGAATTCTAGCAGGGCCCTGAGCCCAGAACTCTGACCTCTGATGAGATGCTTGGCAGCAACAAACTCTAGGTCTAAGCAAAACATCTGGTTTGAGTTAGACTTCCTGAAAAAATAGCCTCTGTACTGGGGAAACTGGTATTCACTCAGCTTTGTCTATACACTTTGACTGACTTCAACACTGTTGCGGGGGNGGGAGGGGGGGGTAGAGGGGGAAAGCTTCTCCTCCAGAATGCACGTCAATCACTGTAGACTTCTTGGTGGCCTCCAAAGAGCCAAGCGCTTACATTAGGAGACATCATACACATTTGTTCGTGTTTCTTGGGGTATTTGCTATTGTACTTCATAGTTCAATGTGCTTTTCAGAATTAGTGCCAACTCTGAATTATCTAATCCAAAACTACAGTCAAGCTCAAAATATAAATTTCACCCAAAGAAATAGTTTCTGCAGGTTTTTTTTTTAAACAATTATTTCAACTTCATTTTTCTTGCAAATTTAGACAATCATTGTCATCATAAAATGAATGGGAATATTCCCAAAAGAAACAAAACTCCCGCTGCCAAGAAATTTGTAAGAATGGCAAAAGCTTTTGGTTGGCTCCCAAAATACTTTATACACAACACCATTTTTACACGCATTACATAGATAACAGTACCACTTGGGCAGGGTGTCCTGAGCCTGCTGCTCTTACGTGCAATCAGCACAAACTCTCACAAAGAAAGGGTAAGAAAAGGATAGATCTGGTGCTTGCTTCTCATTTTCCTGAGATGGAAGATACATCGTTTCCCAGAATAGGTGAAAATGAAGAAATGCACAATCTTTGCAGGCTCAGTAAGAGCTTCACTTTGTTAGAGCTGAAAGCCCAGGTAAGGGAGACATGAAGAGCCTGATGTAGTAGCTAAGATGTAGCCTCAGTAATATACGTGACTGTCAAGCAGAACGTGGCCAAACTCAGTTCACCAGACTGATGACTTCCCTGCAGGAGATTTTGTTTTCTTAGATATCACAGTGAAGTCTTTTGAAAGTAATTAAACCAGAATAATGAAATAAATAGAAATGCCTCCTGAGATCTGTTACATTACCAAATAGACACAGTAGCATTACGTGTCTTACATAGAACTAGGAACCTCAAAACAACAGAATTTGAAAGGAACAGATAATTGAGATCTGTCAACACATTAATTGATGTTGCATAAGAGATGCATGACAACATTTATCTATACACTATTTTGCTATGCACAGATGAATTTACCTTTGCTGGCACTATCAGTAGGACCTAATTCTATTAGTGCAATACTTTTATGTACACTCTCTACTTGATAGAATGTGTCATGATGAAAAAAAGCATCTGAATAAGTATTTCCTTCCATCTGGTGCTCTATTTTACCCAATTCTGCCACACCACTGTATATTGTCAGTGTGCTCATAGTTTATTTTCTTCATGTGATTGCTAATGCAATAATATTTTTATGCCTGATCTAGCAGTAACTTTACACTGGAATTAAATATCAATTTCTACTTTCCACCCCCAAAATTCTAAATTAAACGCCACTGATACCGACCCCCTGCATTCAGGCAAAATGCAGCCACCAACCCACAAAGGGACATTTATAAAATAAGCCTTGCTTGTTTGAACTGCAGCACTGCCATCACTGGAGTTTCACCCGGGAGACTTAAATAAATAAAAATAAACCAAAGTAATAAACACCATGTTTTATGGAGCTGCATAGAAAAAAAAGAAGAAAGAGAAAAAAAAAAAAAGGTCCTCCTGGCAAACTTGAAAGATTAGACTTAAAAGCTGCCTCTCTCATTCCGGAAGCCTTCTGGCCCACACCACTCAATGCCATCTCTGAAGGACAGTCAGCTGTGGGTAGTGGGGCCACCCACACAAGAGTCAGTGCTGCCCTCGGGCACGGCAACAAGCTGCCCTTCTGTACACAACAATGTAGGACGCAAAACAATCTTCCAAATTAAGTCAACTAAGAAATTTTTGAATGCCACAGGAGTAATGGATCACCTATTAAGCACCTCAAGCAACATACGGCATGTTGAAAAAAAATTGTCTCTATCCCAAGGCTTTGTAATACATAGCTATGTTCTCCAAGGAGCTAAATTTTTCTACTACTGATGACATTCCAGTGGCCATGTAATCCAAATGTCAGATGTGAAACAATTTTTTTTTAAATTTATTTTTTTCAAGAAATAACTTGCATCTGTCCATAGACTTTAGGGTTTTGGAAGACTGAATACAATTTTAGAATCATCATCGTCAGCTGGTTGACAGCAATAAAGACAACATTCACTTTAAATAACCCTGAATTATATACAGTTGAGTAAATTCAAATTTGTTTTGCTTTAAGGTCTTCCAAAGTTGAGGCCAACATGCCGAACAAAAATATTAAACTATCTATAACCCTGTGTCAACATATGATGCTACTGGGAATGGTAAGTGAATTAATTTTCCAAGGAAAATTAATTACTTATGACTTACAGTTGTAAAAGCAAACAACGTAACTCTGGATTAGGGCACATTTAATTTCTGTTTGGAGTAGCGATTAAATTAATTTCATATAATTCATGGTATGTAATGGAAAGCAGAACAAAGATGAAACCTTAGACAATGACTGACACAGGAAAAAGTGTATATTTATGTTCCTGATCCAAAAATAAAGGTCACAGATATTAATCACTGTCTAGTGAAACGTGATTTTAGTTTCTAAAATTATTTTTTCAAACCTGTTTGTTAGAAAAAGTGTTATTAGCAAGATAGAAATCTAAAAAGCAACATAATTACAAAACATCAGAGAAGTCTTGTGTGTTACATTGTCTCCTACTAAAAAAAGACTACAATTTTCAGTGATACCTATTGAATGACATAGCTGTCACAGGATTATTGAGGAACAGCAACACTAATTCACATTCATCCTACATTAAATTCATCTTGCTTAAGGAAGAGAGGAAAAAAAAAATCACGGATCCAATATCTAAATAAATATGTACACTAACACCATACTGCAACTTCAACATAAAATATAGTATTTTTGTTAGATTGTTACATTTTATAGTAAACAGTTACTAAGAAAAATAAATCCATAGCTCAAGTGAACCTATGAAAGACATCTTCCAGCATTCCATAATTTATTTGTGCACACTAAGTAAGAATAATAATTTTTTGTATTTCAGTGTGAAACATATCATGTTCTTATTTTATATAGTATATACCACCAGAACCATACGTATTAACAAATTATTTATGGGTTTAAAATATGTTCAGAATTGCCACTTATGGTCTCCTACCAAAGGTGAACACAAATTTATTGCCGATTCCAGATTTTTGGATATCAAATCAACAGCTGCTGTGCCATGGAGTCACATGGAATCACTCAAAAGTACAATAATATTAGTATTTTTCCTTATGAGTCAAATGAATATACTGTTAATTCAAGAAACCAAAACAACAGATGCAACAGATGACCGCTGCACAGCAAGCAGTGACTACAGAATTCCACTAACAAAATAATATTTACATTCATGATGTTTAAATTGACCCCACACACACATTCAAAGCAAGTGATTCACATCCCCACTGCCACTTTTACCTGACTTTGGGCACTGAAGAGATCCTTTTACTATGGTCACAGCTCAATCAATTTTATCATTATAATATTTACAGTAAAATCTGACTAGAATTCATAACATAGCGTCTTAAAGATTAACTTACTTCACATACAAGATGAATGTTTGAGCCTGCAACGTAAGTTCTACGATCACATGTGTTGCATTATGGACACAGGTAATGCCAAGAGAGTAATCTGTAGCTCTCTGGTTGTTTTTTACTGCAGTACTTTTAAGAATGTTTAAAAAATGTAAAGAACTTATGAAAATTCACATGAAACCTTGATGAAAGGAGCTGAACAATTTTTCATTGCTAAAATTGTATATTTTCACTTAACGTTATTAAATACTTGAAATATAAACAGGAAACCCAGCAGCATCGCACATACTTTAGAAGCTGCTCAATCAAGATACTTTTGGAAAGATCGATTTTTAGCATCCTCTTTTCCATTTCAGCTTTTAGTCAACTAAGTGTTGTTTCCAAACTGATGCACAGAAGCCATAAGCAAGCCGATTAGGGGATCCCAGCCTTGCAACACCCCTTCTGCTCCTCTTGCCACTTGGCTCCCACGTCAGAGCAGTCTCTCAAAAGAGTTTGAAACTGACTGGCTGGACTGTAACTCAGCTCAGCTGTGTTTGAATTAACTCTGCCAGAGTATATTTAGTGGGGGGAGAAATCAAACTGAAATATTAAACAGGCTTGCATAGAGGATACCCTGGTACCTGAGCAACTCAGCTCAGTATTTCCCATCTGCCACAGGTGGTAGACTGGAAGTAAACACCCCTTACACCTATTTTTTGTGAAAAATAAGAAGTATAATTTTAATCCAGCTAGAGCAGAAATCAAATGAGAGAGTTTGCAAGAAATCTGTTGTTGTATGGGAACAAAAAACTTCAACAAACTTCTGCCAAGAGAGCTGGTAATTAAGCAACCAGAAACAAACTGACAAGAGAGGGCAAATCTGTCCAGCAGCTGGTTCCTATAGACACCCTTAGATCATCCCACCTCAATAGACCAACATTTCTGGTGAAACTTCCCTACTTTTGCTAAACCCTCAGCAGCTCTAGAAAATCCCACGTATGCTGATATAAGCTTCCTAGTAATAAATAGCAATGCAAAAGGAGGTGGGGAGGTCTTATTAGCAGTAATGTCTAAAATTTACCTGCAGTTCAGGTTGCTTACAAAGGCACATCTCTGACAAGTTTTAAAATGCTGCCTACAGTGCATTTTTGGTGACAGCAGTACAAAGAGACGCAGTCCCCGGGCAGTGGGTGAGTGACATGTGCAGATGCGGTGACAGTGCTGGGCTCAAACACGCTTTCCACATACACACACACACGCACGTATTTTCATTTCTTTAAAGGGGCAGCACCTCACCAAGCTTGCACCTTTTCTTGGAGATGCCAGTACACATACACTATGTACTAGCTAAAAGTGTTAATAACACAAGTGTTATCACCTTAATATATCCCATTGTTTTTTTATAACCGACCAGCAGAAGTTTACTGTGTTTGGCTGGTGGGACAGCCGATTTCTCTTTGCCAGCCAGAGAACAGGTAGACAACCAAAAAGACCCTGCCAAGTTACAAGACATATAAACCATCCCTGGCAGCCAGCAAAGCTGCTGCTGAAGATTTGATTACACAAACTTGCCCAAGGTATTACTTATCTGGAAAGGAATCTTTAGCTTTGCACACCTACTTCACTGGGGTGGGGAACCACCCAGAAAACTTAACAGGGTGAGTACCTCTCTCTGACAAAACTGTCTGCAAAGTTTTCATTCCCATGTATGTCACACAGGGCTTTACTTCTGTAAATGAAAAAGGACATCATTTACCCTAAATATGGTGTTGTATATGATTTTTGGTGTGTATAAAATGATTTTAAATGAAAAATTATTTTAAAATGATAAATATGGTGTGTATGTATGATTTTTGCTAGGTTTCCTCACAGAGGTAATGCTTTACCACTACTATTCCATAGGATTCCATAAGTTGCTGAAATCCTGCAATAATCACAATTCTATTCACCAACCTACTTATCCAGATCCTTTTTTTCAAATACACCTTTTTCCCTATTGACAAGCCCCTTTAACATTTTATAGGTAAAAGCCACCACACCCTATCCCTCAAAAAGATTTTGTACACCTTAAGACTTTGAATACTGCTCTCCCTTTTCTACAAATTTCAAAGCAAGCAATTCCTTACAGTACGCAAAAAACCAAATTCTGTGACAACAGTCCCTTTGCAGGAGTATACAGGTTCACAGGAGGACTTGAAGTTTCCTTTACTGAACAGCAGAGCTAAGAGCACTGTGAAATACTATCCCACATGCCTGTCTTTCAAACCCCTGTGAGTTCAGAGACAATTACAGAAGCAGCCTAGAATTGGCCTTATTACAATAATTTGTTTTTAAAATTTATTTACAGTAATGACAACATATCCTATAGTCTATTTTGTTTAACAGTTTCTTTAATATTGGAATAGCCACATTTCTCTCATGATACCCCACAGTTTCAACCAGACTCAAAGTGACATCCATAATTAACCCAATGCCATATAATGAAAAAAAAATTACATACATTCATTAATAAGTGGTCAGATTACTGTGAGATACACAAATTTGAGCACTGGTATCCTTTGACAGTGTTTAAGCAAAGGCTCTCTTTACACAGCCATTTCAATCAAAGTTCAGAAAACCACAAGCTACTTCACAAAACGGCAATTATATCATAGGACATTCAGTCTATGCCTAACTACATACAAATTCAGTGCAGTGATACAGAAGGAATGCTGAAGCACTTTTGTAGACAGGCTGTTCAACTGAGTGTTGAAACCTGCAACCTACAATTCTGACCAGCCAACAACATTCCTGCTGAACTGAGTTTCCACAGGAGCTATGTGAATCACGCAATGTAAAGCAATGCTCACCTAATAAGACATTCCATTTCCTTAATCAGAAAAACGTAAGTTGCATACCCACACAAATTTGTTTTAATAAGCTTAATAAAGCAAGCTCAAGTTTGAGGTTCTGACAATCACACCTCAGAGATTTAAAAAAGACACTCTTGCACATCGTACGTCATCATATTCTCACATCATACATGAGTGATTCTCCTATGCTATCCAAGTAACACACCTAACTACTCATATACACTATGGGCCATTTAAGTCAAAAAAAAAAAAAAAAAAAAAAAAAAAAAAAGAAAAATCTC